>QEOT01123343.1:7893-22589 GCA_003123785.1 Pterocarya stenoptera | reverse complement strand
AAAAAAAAAAAAAAAAAAAAAAGGGCCAATAAATTGACGCCCTTCCATTTCCCACAAGAGGAAGCCGCTTGAAGCAGTTTTGATACAGTTCGATAAATGGACTGTAATACTACGACTAGGAGTCTCAGTAAAGTGAGTTGTGTTGCATTTCGTTGGTCTGGGCTGGCTAAAGGAGGCTTCCACTACCTTTTTCTTACGATCCTTGGTTAGGAGAAGCGGAAACATAGGAAGATAGTAAACATGAGATGCTTCGAATTGCTAGATGACGAACAATAGTGACTGTGGAGGCGCATGAAGGCCACGTGCCACTCTATGAAAGTAGAGCTTGGTCGAATCTAATTGATCCGAGGTCGTTGGTCCTGAATATGCCGCGCATAGCGGCAACATGTACACCCTGGTGCGACACATGTATCTCACGCGCGAGTTGAGCCCTGCTCCTTTCAACATTCTTCTTATGCTATCTGAAGGATCAGCAGCAGGAGAGTCTTGCAGTGAGGCACATACTGGTTGTTGTGGAGGGCCGAAAAGCATTAGATCGATACTTCTACTTGCTATGAATGGAAAACACAATAAGAATTGAAAAAAATGAGCTGAAAAATACAATAAAAATTGAAAGGGAGATGGGATCTTTGATTTTTAGTTGGTCGGAGAAGTCGCTTGGAGAGAGACGGGCTGGAGAGTACTTTAAACAAGGGGTGATCCCTGATCTCCCTCATTCTATCTTCTCCGTCTCCTTTTCTGTTTTTTTTTTTTTTTAACATGAATTTGTAAGAATCTTAAAAGGTTACGTCCATCATTAGTTCTATCCTTTAATTGCGCTTCTCAAAGCAAAATTAGACATGAGTTTATAGCATGCATTAAGGGAAATTGATTACAGAATTAGTAGGAAAAGAACAATGCAGCTTTATGCGTAATGATTGATAGACTAGATAATTAAACAAAATGCGTGCAGTAAAAGCAACCAGCTGACTTTAACGATGCAAAGAGGAAAATTTAATAAGAGAAATATTGATTGGTACGAATTCCATACAAGTCATTGAAAAAAAATGATCTCACTTAAAAAAAAAAAAAATTGTACCTAGAATCACTCATTTAATAAATATGAAGTGTAGAGTTAAAAATTCAAACTCCAGCTCTATTAATATGTTAAACTATCATTTATCCAAAAAATTTAAACTCATAAGCATATACAAATCTAATTATTTAAGTCATAGCTGTAGCTAGAAAAACTTTTTTCCTTGGTTAAATAATATACGTTGAATTCATTACTACATAAATCTCAGAAGAACCCCCTCCCCTTCTGCTCCAACTGGTGATATTCACCGTGCTTCAAACAATGTAATGCTGATTCCATTTGCTGAATAAGTTGCATGCTCACTAGATGAATTATCTGCATAAAAACCTGGCTGCCTTGGCTTATGCAGTAAACTCTCACCACTTAACATGAGAACCACAGATGACATGTTTGGTCTATCTTCTGGATTATGTTGCACACATAACAAACCCACCTGAATGCATCTTAACGCTTCAGATTGAGTGATAGAGTCACCTACTGATTCATCGACCAGTCCCATTGGCCTGTCTTCAACCAAAAGTCTCCATGCCTGAAACAAATAAATACCCACATCTTTCTGAGTCAGACTGCCTCCAGATTTTCCGATGAGTATATATTAAGATGGGTTTCTACTAAAAAACGATTATATATCAATAGGGTGGTGCCATTTCTCTTGCTTACATGTCCAAGAAGATTAAGGTTATGGTCTGGATCAGAGAATCCCCTGTTCTTCTTCCCACTTACGATCTCTAGCACTAAAACTCCAAAGCTAAATACATCTGATTTTACTGAGTACTGCCCATGCACCGCATACTCAGGAGACATATAACCACTGTAAGATATCATTGCAAAGAAAAATAATGTTCGTAAGCTGTTCGATGTAACCAACAAAAGAAGTTCAAATGTACTTACTATGTTCCAATAATCCTATTGGTCTTGGACTTCACTTCATCTGCCCCAAATGATCTAGCCAGGCCGAAGTCCGAAATTTTTGGATTCATGTTGTTATCTAGTAAGATATTGCTAGCTTTGAGATCTCTATGTATAACTCTCAGCCTAGAGTCTTCATGAAGATAGAGAAGTCCTCTTGCAATCCCCCCAATGATGTTCATGCGCGTTTGCCAGTCTAGTAATTTAATCTTCGTCTGATCTGTCAAATTTCACATTCTTGTTAGTACCATTCTTGCTGAATTCTCAACAAACTACTTCAGTAACGAAAGATGATAACGCTGAAGATGAATGTCCTGATTTAGATGGGTCAAAGCTCAAACCGAAAATAAAGAAGTCCAAGCTTTTGTTAGGCATGTACTCGTAAATCAACATTTTCTCATCTTCTTGAATGCAACACCCAAGAAGCTTCACGAGATTGCGGTGCTGAAGTCTGGCAATAAATTGAACTTCATTTTTGAACTCTTTTGGTCCTTGTCCTGAATTCTTTGAAAGCCTCTTTACTGCTATCACTTTCCCATCTAGCAGTGTACCCTGAAAATCCATAGGTTAGGAAATGTTGCCGGAAAAGATAAGCTTACATAGCTAGGATGTTCTTCTTTACCTTATAGACAGGTCCAAAGCCACCTTCTCCCAGCTTGTTGTTGCTTGAAAAGTTATCGGTGGCATTAACTATGGCTGTCAAATCAAATATCGTCAACTCCATGTCTTCGTTCAAGCCTTCATTGTCGCAATCTTCCTTGTCGATTCTTTCCTTCATTCCTGAAATATTAGGAACTGAATTGGGCACGGCACTAAAAACTTGAAGAGTATAATTGAATGGAAGCTGACAAGCAACCACCTAATCTGATGCATCAGAAATGATGATCAGATTCAGAGTCAGAGTCCACATCTTACAGATTTACCTTTGGAACGTAGTCTCTTCTTCCGTATATATGTGATCACTCCAAGTATTAGAATTCCAGAGACTAATATTGCAGAGCCTATGATTGATGCTTGTTTTATCTTGTTGGGTTGCTTGTTTTTTCCTATTCGATCTGAAAGATAAGAAGTAGAGTCAATATAATATATTTGCCACTATTGATTTTTGTTTCCAAAGGGGTATTTGCCAATTTTGATTATTTAATTTATCACATAGCAATTAAATTGGAATCCAACTGCTGTTGTTCCTGGCTTCCAGAGTATTATCGCTTTGCGAAGTTGAATTGAATGGAAGGGGAAAGTATCTTAATTTTCACTATCTAGTATATAGCTTGTAGTTGTGTCGGACTTCCTCGGCCAACATCCAAAATTTGTTTATTTTGTTTCTAAAAATGTTCCATTGTTTCTAAGCTAGCATGTTTGAGAAGTATCAATGGAAGACGAAGCCATATTATAGTGGTCGATTTTGTCCTTTATTTAGAGAAAGGAAGCAAATCCATGAAAAAGAGAGAAGAAAAGTAAAATGTACCAAGTTCTGAATTGGCCAGCTTTAAATATAGCTCTTGTCCACCCTCGGAGAATACTCTAATATCAATCAGGTTACCGAACCAAAGCAAGCAGCCACTTCCCCCTCCCCTAACATCTAGTTTTGAATATGCTGTGCAAGAGCAGTTTTTTAAACACAATCCCTCACATTCCTTGAGGCTAGTAGTCTTATTAAACCAGGAGGAAGATGTGTCGGGCAATTTCAACTCCGTGCACTTCAAGAAGCCATCTCCATCATTGCATTCCAATGGAGTCCTCCGAACACACCCATCGGACCAATCATTTGAATTCCAGTTTCTTTCAGATTTGGGTTCGAATCCCTCAAAACATGCACATACTGGGGACTTATTGGGATTACAGGTACCATAGGCACCACAGAAGGCATAATTTTCACACTGATCCAAATGGGATGTAAGGAACTGCTGCCAACTGTGTGTCCTATCTATCCATGTGAAGCGTTCGGCTATGCCTGACGGATTCAGTACAAATCTTGAAAAAACTGAACTGTTTAGGAGTTTGTTCTCATAATAGACCTCATTCTCATTTAACACAAACGTATAATTAAATATCGGATTCGGTCTTAACCAAGGAATCCCCGAAAATGCAAGGCCATTCCATGGCCCCGCTCGAAACTTGATTGCAGCTCCCTCCATAGCAACTAATTGTGGAAGCCCAAGAGGATCTATCCTTACCGAAAACACACCTTGAGCAGGATCTTCTATGCTCTTCCAAGATGATAGAAACCTGTCTAGACCAGTTACCAAGTTCTTTCCAAGCTTCATTTCCGGTAGGAGCGTGTCACAAGGATAATCAAAACTTTGCCACAAAAAATTACCTGGGTCATCAAAGTTTCCATCTTTCACAACTAGATTTCCAGTATCCAAGAGCTGTGCAACTGGAATTTCTGCAGTCCTTGATGTATTAGACGACCAAACAGTACTATTTGTGCTGTTGAGAAGGACAAGAACTCCCTCATAAGTGATCCTTAAGACTCCTGAATGATCGTGAAGCGGAGTGTCTCTGTTGGCTACCCATACAACAATTTCAGAAGATACTAAGTACCATATTCCCACATATCGACTCTTTGAACTACCTGGGCTGAAGAATCCCAATCGAAAACTTCGATCAGCTGAAACTAAAGTGTCGCCGTCTCTAATTGGTTGAATTGGGGTAATGGTGTCTAGTGTAATGGAGCTTCTTAAGAGGGAGAGTAATAAAGAGTACACAAAAAGATAGGCAAAAGCTTCCATTGATTTTTCTATGG
This sequence comes from Pterocarya stenoptera, assembly GCA_003123785.1. Classification (NCBI taxonomy): domain Eukaryota; kingdom Viridiplantae; phylum Streptophyta; class Magnoliopsida; order Fagales; family Juglandaceae; genus Pterocarya; species Pterocarya stenoptera. The sequence goes on along the minus strand of QEOT01123343.1, from coordinate 17,856 downwards.
CTTATCCGTTTTCTCAGATCTACAAAGTAGTGCACTGAATATGCGCAGAGGTAAGCAATATCACTTCGGAATATCCTATTTCTATTCAATTATCAATTTAAATGTTACCCGATGCTATTTTTATTTGCAAGGACCTTCGTCTCATTTTTAATAAACTTACTCGGATGCGATGATTTCCAGAGTAAGATCTAGTACTGTTTACGCCATCTTCTGGGATGCAGTCAACAGTGCATAATTCAGGGTCTTCCATCCCGTATATCTTCTTGTCAGGAATTTTCTGAGTCATATTTCCTTTGAGATGGACGAAACAATATATATATATATATATATTTATATGTTTATATTTATTTATGTATATATAGAGGGAGATGTTCCTCACTTGGCATGAATCGATCAGGTCCACAAGTAGTCCAACTTATTGAAATTAATCAGATTTGTATTGCATGAATCATGGATGGACTACAATTGAACAGGTGGAAGGCAAGAAGTCGTTAATTCATGAGTCGTGAGTTTACACGACAAGGACTTTACAGCGGCCGCAACCTTTTTCCTTGCACGATACTTTCAAGTTACAAATTAAATACTTTATATTTAGATAATCCGACAAAAGAGCGGGTTATTGATAGAAAATATAAGCTAAAATAAAACTTAAATGAAGAAAATGAGGGAGAAAAAATAAAAGAAGAAATACATTTTTACTGTTCTTAATAATAATTGAATATAAAACATATGTCTCTATTTATAGGAGGATTATATAAAGATGCAATAAAATAAATATCTTAATTATCATGATTAAGAAAACCTAATCACTTTATTTGATAATTAAAAAAGATTCAAATCAAATTTTAATATTATATTATTTTTAGAAGGGTAGAGAAGAGAAAAAGACGAAAATAATTAGCCCTTAATAAAGATATATTGCCAAACCTAATATATAATAGCGCAAGGCTCTAATTATTGAGGCAAAGCTATCAGATTTAAAAATGACCGGGTTAGCTTAACTTCGGTCCCAAAATAATTTGGGACCTGGCCCCTTCAAGGAAGGAAGGGCCAGAGCCCAATAAAAAATAAGCGGTTTTGTCCAAAGCTCGAGGCTGGCCTGAAAACATTGTTTAGAAGACAAGCCATAGATGATGAAAAGTGAAAGGAAAAACACGTGTTAAATAAGGATTTTTTTATTTTTTTTAAAGACAAATGCGACTGTTCGTGGAAGTGAATAATATATTTAAAAATGGTGGATCCAAATTAAGGATTTTTGTAGTTTAGTCTTTAATTGGGGGGAGTGAAGGACGGATAAAGGAAACTGCACTGAAACTTCATTTGTTCGGAGCGATAAAACCAAAAATTCACTCGACAGTTCACTCCATAGTGTGTCGCCATTATTGCAGTGTCTAAAATCTTGTCCTGTTTTATATTTGAATGCATCTCTTTTTTGTCTTTAAGAAACACACCATACTTTCACTGAGTTATTGAAATTATAAAATAAAATAAAATAAATTGTTTTCCAATTCCCAGCTACACACATTTCCTTTCGCTTTTGGACAATTAATTAGGACATTATTCAGACATGTTAAGAAAAAGAAACCGCAGTGGAAAAGATCCATATGTCACCCTGCCCTGCCCCCCACCCCACAATTTGTAACCCCACTTTTTTAACCGTATGCATTTGCTTACAAAATATATATAAAACACAAACACGCACATAAATGTTATTGTCTTCAAGTTCATTAAAGGTTTTTTGTGTCGAATTCATAGTTTTGCCATCTCTGCAATTTGTGATCTGGATTGTTGGAATTAAATCGTCTCGAACTTAAGACAAAATATCAACCTTATTCCTAGTTTTTGGGGCCAAAAGTACATTTTGGTAAGGGAATACAATAATTTACACTAAACAAGTTCGACTTGGTAGTAAATCAAAACCAGAAATGATTTAGCCACAAAGTTTTTTTACAAAAGTAAACAAGGCCTCTCGTTTGGTTATACATGAGATTAAAAAAAAAAAATTGTGAATAATAGTAATATAATTTGTGAATACTAATGAAATGGTTTGAGTTAAGATTTTTATGGAAGTTTAAGAAAAGAGAGAAAAAAATTTATAAAAAAATTATAAAGTTAAAAGAGGGTATAGTTTTTTAATATAATTTTTGTTTTGAGATTTGAAAAAATTTAATTATTTTTTGTGGATTAGTTGGAAGTTTGGGAAAGTTATTATTATTTGATAATGATGAGATGAAAAAGTTAAAAATTGAAAATTAAAAAATATTTGTGTTTGAATGGTGTTTGGATATTGAAATAAGATGACATAAAATGAAAGGAAAAATCTATTCCTAGGCCGGTTCAACTCATCAACACCACACACACCATGACGTGGCGAACCCAGTCTGAGTGCCATGTCACGGTTTTTCACTTCCTCTCAGATGGGGTTCGCATGCATCTCACTCTAGATGAGAAATTCTCCCTCAGATCCCTTCCTCCTCGTCGCCTTTCACTTCCCTCTGTGCGTAACCCACTAAAGATCCCTTCCTCTTCATTCTCTTTGTCCATCACTCAAATCAGATCCCTTTCTTCACCTCTGTCTATCGCCCTCACTCCCATCTCTCACCCTCAAGGCCGCACTTCCTCTCCTCACTTCCGTAGCCCTCTTACTCTCACTTCTCTCCCTCAACCGAATCCCTCCCCCCCGTCGACACCATCCCTCGAGAAAAACCCTAACAGATATGAGAAATGCCCCTCAAAATCCACTTCACGAAGTAGCCCTAACACTGGCCACCATTTCGTATCCCCAAACAAAGCCCTATCGCACATCGCATTAGCCTTCTCTATTTAATGAATGATTTCATTTTCCAATAAATACGTTGATATAAATAGATATTTATCTAAAACAATTAGTATGTATTTTTGTTGGGATAAAGGTCTCCTGTGGAGATAAGCTCCTGTGTGGAAACGCTGCTTCCACTCCATGCTCTCCACCTCTCTTCACAGCTACTATTGGACTCCTAAAGGTAATTTCTGTTTTCTTTTTTCTTTTTTTTCTTTTTGTTTACATTCCAATGAATTGGACTTGTTAATTCACCATAAAGTTTTATTCGATTGTCCATTATGTGGTGCTGGAACTGCTTTTTTAAGTTATCATTGGTGAACTGCTTGTTGTTCTAGTGGCTGCTTTTTCAATTTTGTGAGGCATACATTGAGACAGGATGGTGGCAAACGATCGAAGTTTGTTTGGCCGGTTGGTGTGGGCGGCGGACGTGGAGTTGGCTGAAGGAGGGTAGAGTAGCAAGCAATGCCGAAGAAGGCGACGAGGGGAGAGGAAATTTTGAATTGGCTTGCGAAGGAAGACAACAAACAATAAAACGTTCGTTTTACTTTAAGGAAAAAAAAAATTGCAACGTCACCTCGTGTGTAGTGTTGGAGAAGTGAAGGCAGATGTATAGCTTTACTCAAAATGAAATGGTTTGTGAAACCAAACTTTATTTAATTTAATGAATTGAAATGGGTTGCATTTGGTTAGTAATAGAGCAGTCATAGAATAGTACTCGATCCATGTTGCATACAGATCACGGTTCAAAAATTGACCATAGATCAGCTCGATCATGTAAAGTATATGCAAAAATTAGGTTCTAAAATGGTTGCATCTATTTTTCGATAGATTTTAATTGGCCTAGCTAGTCGGAAAGGGAAAAAACTGATGACACTGGAGCAACTCAAGTTGGGATCAAGATTATCATACAAGAATGTCAAATACAATGTGCCGGTCTGGTTGGGTCGAAGTCCTGCCTGGGCCGGATTTATTCCCATTTTCTCGTGTCTTATATTAAGAAACAAAATATGGACCACACACAGACATACCAACCCATACAATAAATAATCACCATAATTGCAATGCATGCATGCATGCATGCTAAATAATATATATAATATATATTTATATATTTATTGATAAGGGGATTCTAACAGAGTTATTTTTGGAGCGATTCGTCTTAATTCATGTAAGTAATTGGTTAACGCACGATGAACACGAGGAGTAGGCCACGAGCTAGCGAAGCGAGGTGGCAAAGCTGTAATTTAAAACAACAGGTACTTAATGAATTATGAGCTTCTTACATATATATCCGATGCAGCTTCCAGGAAGGAGAAGCTCTTAACACATCCTGATCCATTTGTTGGCTCCTCCTCAATGTCTTCCCTTTCCACGAACGCGCGCCTCCATCTCTTTCCTCCCTTTGCTGCTCGTATAAGAGCACACCTCTCTCTCCCTCAATTTCCATCACTCCTCTTCCCAACCTTTCTACTACATTTAATTAAGCTGCTCCCTCCCTAGCTAGCTAGCTCCTCCTTTTCACGTACAAATTTGGCCTGCAAGTTCGACCGTCGACAATGGCTCAATATCTGGCACTAGAGAATTATGCGGTCGATTTCCAGGACCACTTCCCGTCCATGATTGCACGGCTGGGAGAAGAAGCGTTTATAGAGGAGCTCTGCAACGGGTTTCGTTTGCTGATGGATTGCGACAAGGGTCTAATCACGTTTGAGAGCTTGAAGAGGAACAGTTCCCTGCTGGGGTTGTATGACATTGGGGATGAAGAGCTTGTGTGCATGCTTCTGGAAGGTGATCTTGACGGAGATGGGGCGCTGAGTCAGATGGAGTTTTGCATTCTCATGTTAAGGTTGAGCCCTGGCTTGATGCAGGATAGATCTAAGAGATGGCCGGAGGATGATTTTGATGTTAGTTTCTGATCAGATGATTAGAGTAGTACTCTTTTTTAATTATTTTCTTGTAAACTAATTGAGTACTCTCTCAGTACTCATCCGGAGAAAATAATTAAAACTGGCAAATCATGTTGTAGGCTTTATTAATGTAATTGTCTTCTTTCTTATTGGTTAATTTGTTTCTTTTTATGAGTTAAAAATGTTTATTAATTTGGAATAAAGTTTTTAGTATATTAATGCTGATCGTGTTGGTGAAGAATTAGTGATCAAACTTGCACAATGCATATGGTTCAAAAACTACTGATTTTAGAGGTACTCCTAATTATTCCAATCAATTATTGAAGGAAAAATTATGGATGCAAAGTGCTGGTTCCATGGTCATTACCAAAATCATATACGCATCAGGTGGCAAGAAAATGTAATTAAATGCTGTCACTTTTTTCTTTATTATTTTATACAGGATGATGAGTAGTTCGGATCTGATTCTTTCATTTAGAGATCAAATCACCTTATGCCATATAATTCAAAATATCTTGACAATTAAATATTGTTAATATAAAAACACAATTAAATTAGTTTGTCTATACATATATATATAGGGCTATGCAAAACCCGATAAGCTTCATGCATCTTCTTCGATCGGCATTCTTTTTTCACTCCACAAGTTTCAACCCAAGTTAAAGGGACTAGGTTTTACAGTTTGAAACATGTGGCTCTCGTGTCTACGGTCTACCTCCTAGCAGTGCATATTTAAAACGTACTACGAATTGGAATTGGAAAAGAAATGACGAGCGGAAAGCAGACTCAAAAAATAGGCAAATCCGAATTAATGTGGATAGAAATCATGATAAACATGTATATACATAAGTTATGGCTAAGCAACAGATGACAGTATCCGGTTCGGCTGAACGACCCTCAGCCTGGCAAGAGGGGTTTTTTTTTCAAAAATAAAATAAAAAGTCCGGCGCATCCCGTCCACAGTTTGCATTTATTATTTTTTTAATTATTTTATTATTAAGTCGGTGCCTAAATCACATCAATATCCATGTGATCATTTAAATAGTAAGATTTAATTTTAAATTTTTAAATTTTTAAATTTATTTTTAAAATCAAATTATATCACGTAAGTACTTTACTAGATGTGCAGTGTGCTCTAACTTGATAATAGAAGTTTTCATTAATTTTATGTAATTTTATTTATTGCAAAAGAGAAATAATATTTAGTCATACAATGTCCAAGTGCGTTCTTTTTTAAAAAATGAATGAATATAGTACTCACATGAAAAAATTATTTTTTAATAATACCTTACCCTTTTTTAAAATAAGTGTGCAACGCTTGCACAATTCATTATTGTATCTACTAATACTCATTACAAAAACATAAAATAAAATGGCACCTTTTTTTTTTTTTTTTTATTAACCAACATCTCATTCATTGAATCAAATAAGTCATTACCACATATTGCTTTTGTCAAACCAAACAACTTGACTTACAAATGAAAGACAAAAATCCCACCACATTTTATATCACTAACATTCCAAGCATACCTTGTCAGCTGATGTGCAACAGTATTCCCTAGCCTGTTTACATGCAAACTTGAAATTCTTGAAAGTAAGTCATCATTCTTAGAATATCTTAAAGTAGAAAATCAAAATCAGTAATATGATCAGAAAAATTATTCGAAGCATTCACAAGAAGCAAACAATCTGTTTCAAGCATTAACTTTGGAACACCCCATTGGACACACAATTGTAATCCTTTAAGCATAGCAATAGCCTCAATAAATTCAGAAGACACTACCTCCATTTCCACTTTACTGCAAGCAACTAGAACATCACTATTGTGACCTCGAAGAAGCACTCCTACCCTAGATTGTATGTTGTTCGTAAAAGGTTGCACCATCAACATTCAACTTAAGGTAGCCTATTGGAAGAGAGTTCCAAGATACAACTTTCTTAATGTGATTCTGTGAAACATAAAAAACCTTGAATTTGTTTGAACTCTAATTTAGGAGATAAGAGCATTATTAACCACCATTTGTGTTCCAAGAAGGACCTGCTCATATATAAAACTGTTTCTTCTGTACCAAAGAGCCCAAACAATTGTAATAAAAGTAGCCAAGGCCTCATCTGACCCTCTTTCCCGAGCCATATTAGCCAAATCCCAAAAACTCAAACCAGAATTAGCAAGGCACCCTTTTATTATAGTTATCTAATTATTTCTCTCAAAGCTTCAGCCTCTCCTTCTCTTTCTTAGCGCGATTGACTAGAATGGATATTTTTTTTATTGATCACTAAATAAAGAGTTCTATTAATGATGGATTGACTAGAATGGATTTATTCCTAATGCTTTCCATTCGCGGTGGGGAATTCAAGGATTGCATTCAACCGGTGCTTTTAGAGGAAGTGTGAAACATTGTGACTTGCTCGTTAAGACTTCGTCTATTTTCACAACTTCTTTCAACTTATTTCATCCCATCTTATCTTATTATTACAATTTTTCAAAATTTTCACACAAAATAAAATAAACAATTCAACTTTTTCAAATCTCAAAACAAAAATTATATTAAAAATATGGATTCTAATAATATTTTATTTCACTTTTAACTTTAATCTCAACTTATCTCATTTACGAAAACAACCGAAACTAGTGGCTAATATTGAGATGATAAATTTATAGATAATAGTAAAATAATTTGTGAATAATAATAATAATAAATTTGAGTTATGATATTTTACAGAATTTTAAAAAGAGAGAAAAGATTATATAAAAAGATTATCAAGTTAAAATATTATTAAAATATTATTTTTATTATTTGATTTAAAAAAATTATATTATTTTTTATGTTTTATTCGGAAGTTTAGAAAAATGATTATAATTAGATAAAAATATTGAAAATTAAAAATTAAAAAGTGTTTATGTTTGTGATATTTAAATGTTGAAATGAGATGAGACCGTCGCAATCCAAACAGTACCTTCTGTTCTTTCCAGGTTGCATGCTTCATTTCAATCATGAATACACGAACATTAATTAACCTCCGGGTAGCCAGAACCACGCTGCATTTGGAACCCCTCGTTATTCAATTGAGTTCTTAGCCTACTCCACATAAGAATGTAACCACCTACAACTTTAATCTGACTCTTTCAACTACTGCTCTATATATGTTAGGTAGAGTAATTCTACATAGAAGCCACTATAACGGTACACTCGTTGCACTCACTACGTGGCTGCCGTTAGATCTCTTTTTTTTTTCATCTTTTTCTGTATGTGGTCTAAATAATGCCACATCATGTGTGTAAAATGACTTCTCTAAATAGTGACTTCTATATATATTTATTCATGTTAGGTAATATAAATCAAATGTCTTAAATCTACTTCAGCCCCACTTTGATTGAGATGCCCGCCAATACATTAAGCCCGTCATAAAATTCATCAAGACAGCAAAAGAGAATGGAGCAAGATAGTAATAAGCAACGCTATAAAATCACAACGACTGCATCCCTGATCCCCAAAACTCGAAGTTCATAAGTTATAGAATCTTTTGATACGAGACCCACAGAGCATTCTGCAATCTACCCTTTCAGAAACCAACAACAACAACTCTTCATCATGTCAGCTGATCCTTCTAAACTGTCTACAACACCAAACTAAGCATAATGATGAATGCTAGAAGTTTTCGACACCTAAATCCCTTACTGCAGTTGGAAGGAACATGTTGAAGAAATCACAGGCATAACTCATCTTATAAAATTAGTTATAGAGATGACTATTCATTCTTTATAAACATACCAAGACATTGTCCACACTTAATTTGAAATTATTTCTCAACACATGTCACTCCATTCTCCTGCTTAAGCATCTGCCTCTAAATAAGCAACAGATAGTGATGTTTGTTTATGAGTGATACCAAGCAGTCCAAACATTACATGGTTTCAATCATCTTAATCACGATGCTAATCATCTGCATGAATCATGTCTAAGAAATTATGATTTACTTTTTTTTTTCTTTTTTAAAAAAAGTATTTTCTCGAAACTTTCCAAACCATGCCTAATGATCTAAACAATTCCAAGTTCAGTCCTCAGTAGTCAGTACCGTGGGCAAGGCACCCAGCTCGGTCCCATTTATACCTCGAGCAACAAAACAACACACAAAAGGCACGGAAGCAGAGTCCATAACCGACCACACTTTGCACCCGATAAATGTGCATCGTACAATCATGAAATGCAGAAGTCGAAGTAGAAAAACACATTATAGCCAAGTTGTATACATATTGAAAAGAATAAAAGAACGCATTAACCTTTCCGATCTTCATTCTCCTCTTCCTTCACGTCGACTACGGCTCGGGCGCCACCATCGCCGGCCTCCTTGTCATCCGGATAACGAACCACGACGACAGGACAGACGCAGTGGTGGACGCAGTAGTCGCTGACGCTGCCGAGCCTACCGTCGTTGCCGCGGCGTGCCGCACCGAATCCCCTGCTCCCCATGATGACGGTGTTGAGGCCCAGCCTCTCGACCTCCAGACAGAGCCTCTCCCTCATGTCGTGGTCCTTCACGATGTGAATCTTGTACGGGATCTGCGCCTCCCGCAAGGGCCTCGCGAGATCCCCGGCTTTCGAGGCCGTGAAGGCGTCGAAATCGTCCTCCAGCTTCTGCTTGGACGGCTTGGAGGCGGGCATGGCAGTGCCGTCCTCTCCGACCACGTCCGAGGGACAGATGGAGAGGTCTATGGAACCCCAGTCGGCGCCGAAGAGCACGGAGGTGGGGCTGACATGGAGTAGGATGACAGCGTCACCAGGGCGTATGTAGTGCTGGACGGCCCAGCGTACGGCGTGGGCGGACTCGTCAGATAGGTCGACGGCCACACCGATCTTGCGACGGGCTCCGGCGGTGGGGGTGGGCGTGAGTGCTGCGGACATGGAAGAGTGGTGGCGGGGTGAAGCTGGATGGTGGATTTTGATGGTTGGGAGCTGAGGATCGGAGTCAAAGGAGGAGTCTTGCTGCTGTTGGTGTTGGGACTGCATTTGTTAAACACGAAGAGATACACCGATCTGATCGGAATCGCAGAGGAAGAGCTGCTTCTGGAATGAGTGAAATTGATGCTTCTACAGAAGAGCTAAAAGAGTGAGGTGGCCTTAGCTGAGACCGACTGCGTGGATAATAGATATTGGGCTTAAGGAGTCCAATGGGCTTATGCTTCTTTCTTTCTTTTTTTTTTTTTTTTTTTTTTTTTTTTTTTTTTTTTTTTTT
>QEOT01123342.1:33192-56697 GCA_003123785.1 Pterocarya stenoptera | reverse complement strand
AGTTATCAACTAGAAGGGCCAAATGCATGGCATAATGGGTTGCTTTTCTTTAAAGGAAGGATAGTCATTCCTTCTCAGGCCGCATTACGAATGAAAATGCTCCACAAAATGCATGATACAAAAATGTACCAGGCAGTGCAAGAGTATATTAGGCAATGTGAAACTTGCTAGAAAGTGAAATCGGAAACAATGGCTCCAGCTGGGCTCCTACAACCGTTACCCATTCCATGCCAAGTATGGGACAACATCACCTTAGACGCCATTGAAGGACTATCGACATCTCACGGCAAGGACACAATCTTAGTAGTCGTTGAACGTTTGAGTAAGTCTGCACATTTCCTATCCTTAACTCACCCTTTTATTGCTAAAATCGTGGCTGAAGGTTTGTAGAAGGAATTGTTAAATTGCATGGCCTACCCAAGTCCATCATCAACGATCGGGACCCCATCTTCATCAGCAAATCTTGGTAGGCGTTCTTTCAAATGTCGGGAACCAAACTACAACTCAGTACCGCCTATCACTCACAGACGGATGGACAAACTAAAGTTGTCAATTGCTGTGTTGAGCAATATCTCCGAAGTATTGTTCATCAGTGGCCACGCAAGTGGAGCAACTACCTTCCATGGGCCGAGCTCTGGTACAATACAACATATCATGCTTCCATAGGAATGACCCCTTTTTAGGCACTATATGGATGTTTACCTCCTCCAATACCCAGTTACCAGAATGGGTTTGCCTCGGTACATGAAATAGAAAAAAGTCTAGAAGCAAGAGACGAATTGCTGCGTCAACTCAAAAGCAATTTGGAGTCTTCCATCAATCGCATGAAGCAAGTTGTGGATCCAAAGCGTCGGGATGTTACATTCGAAATTGGCGATCTGGTGTTTCTCAAGTTACATCCCTACAGACAACAAATAGCCTTCAAATGAGCCCACCAGAAGCTAGCTAGTCGCTTTTATGGGCCATATCCACTAACAAAAAAAATTGGGGCTGTTGCATACAAACTTCAACTATCGGAAGGAGCACGCATTCAAACTGTCTTCCACGTATCACTCTTAAAAAAACTCATAGGAGAGCTTACGAAACCTTCAAAGGAGCTACCACTAGTTAATGATGAAGGGGCTATTATACTCGAACCTCAGTCCATACTGGACACTCGCTGGGTCAAACGGGGAAATAAATTTGAAGAAGAAAATCTGGTCCAGTGGAAGCATCTACCAGTCGAAGACGCCACATGGGAGACCAACCAGTCCTTACTTGAACGATTTCCTTCTATGGACCTTGGGGACAGGCATCCACTTAATGAGGGGGTATTGATAGGCCACGACGATTTGAGAGGGGCCATAAACCAAATCCCAAATATTTGGGATGAGCTGAGATGTAAAGAACCATGCATGCGTGTAGACGAGGCTATTAGAATGGAATGGGATTGGAACATGACGGTCGAGAGTTTTACATACAAGAGGATTTATAGATCAGTCGAGAGTTGGACATGCAGAAGGATCCGTAACAACAAGTTTTACAATTTTACGTTAGATACAAGTTTTACAATTCTATGTCATTTAATTCCATATGATATGCTCTGTTTACATATGAGGAGTTCTAGTTGATAACTGATAGTTATCCATTTATTTTGGTTCTTTTGAAATTGGCTTTGCTTATTTAAAGTAGCCAAGGCTTTCATGAATAAAACATCAAGTATTTGCATTCAACAATTGTGGTACTTTCTCACCCGAAGAGAACAAATATCCTAGCGTTTATACTTTGTATTTGGGACCTATCAGGCCTTAGATTAAACTTCTGATTTTGGATTTTAAATATATATTTTTTTATTACTATTATTATTATATTATTTTGTTTGATTATTTTATTTATTGGAGATAATTAGGCTTATTTAGACCATGACACTTAGTGTCATTAATTATTAAGCATGAAGGATTAGAGAAGCAAGCTCGTTAGTCATCCTATTAAGGCCTTTAGAACTTTAGGACATTTATGGGCCAAGCCTTAGAAGCCTTAAATCAAGCCTCATAGGAGTACAAGTCTTGGTAGGAGAGTCTTGGTCCAAGTATGAGGATGACATAAGGCCTTTTGGGCCAAGCATGGTATAGGTTTGACCCATGGCTCAATTATGTTAAGGTAAGCCTTTCAAATTCCATCTTTGTGGATCTTGAGGCCTTTCTTAATCCCTTAAAATCTCGAAACAGGCCTCCCATCCACTCAAAAACAAAGCCCTTGGACCATTAACCCACACGCATGGCCCTTTTAAGTCCCACATGGCCCAAAGCCTTGTTTTGCTACTATTCACTTTTCAATTTGAAGCCCAATACACCATACCATGGGTTTCCTCAAGCCCATGTCATACCCTAGGTACCCAAATTCACGTTTAATCAACCATGTATATGTTGAACAAGGTCTCATTTCATCTCATGTTTAGTTAAGTCAAGTCATGTTATGTCTGCCTTCGCTTCGATTAGCTAATTTGTGTGTTCGTTGTTTGGGTTTTTTTGTGGTATTTTGCTTTCTAGCTTTTTTCTTTTTCTGCATTCTTGTTTTCTTTTGTACCCCAGATGCTTGATTTGTAACTACGGTTTTCCTCCGCCACAAGTGAGGGTTATTAATAAAATTGGGGAGGGGTCACTCTTGGACAGGTAACCCTAACTCTTGTTTAAAAAAAACAAAAGTCATGTTATGTCCATGTGCACTCATGTTATTTTCAAGTCAAGTACATGTTATGCTATTTGCTAAGTCATGTTAGTATGTTCATATCACGATGCATACATGTCATTTATTGTCTTGTATGCATATGTATACTGTTGGTAGCTTAGTAACTTACTTGCTGAGATATGTAAAAAAAATTCACTTGGTATTCCCAACTACAATTGCTCTTGAAATGGTATATAATGTGTCAAGATCTCGAGAATCCATGCACGACAAACTGGACAAGGTCGAGTAGTCCACAATGCAATGACGAGGAATTGATAGCTTTAATTATCCACTTTTTAGATATGATTTTAGATATCATAGCCGAGCTGCATGAGTGGGTTAGCAATTTATGGAGCACTATCTCTAGTACTTATTTTGTTACAGACTCGTTGGACAATTGCTGTAACCCTTTTGGATATCAATTATTATGTGATTTATGAATTATGTTTATGTTTTTAGGATATAGTACTTCTAGTACAATGTGTATTGCTCAAAGAAAAAAATTATTTGTAGAGAATATTGCATATTATTATATGCATGCTAGGTACACTATATCTTTAACTGTTATGAATAGAGGTATGTAACCTTGTACTGCATGTCCTGATACTTTAAGCTTCATTAAATCCCAAGCGGGGGTTTCCTTCAAGTCCAAAGCATGCTATACTCAGTTTTGTTGTTTTTAAGGAAAAATAGTTGATCCCACCTGAATCCTGAAGACGGAGGCTTGTCTTTGTCGTAGGAGCCATGCATCATTTTGAGTTGTACTTGATCTTTAAAAAAAAGGGCAACCAATTGTATTTCAGTCTGCCCCCCATTTGGTGATGAATAATATTGCAAGTTACATTTTACTGAGTAAACCCTTGATTTTAGACTTTTGCAACTTTTATATCTAAGACCTAACATGTGCCCTTCCATCTAGACAGGGAACGCCTAACTTGACCAAACCCTGGGTGTTGACAGTTTGGCACCCTTGGCACCAATAACCTAGCTAAAACCTTTATTGAGGGACGAAATGCTATTCCAGCAAGTTCGTACATCTATACAGGTCTTATTCTTAACCTTTGCTCGCCTGAACTCCACAATTGGGCCCAACTTCAATTCAAATAAGACACGGCCACGCATGGGTTTTATGAAAATGGGGCACGACACAAGAAGAGGGCCCCACACAATCGAAGTCACTTGGTTACTTCATGCATCACACGGCACCTCATATATATTTGGAAGGGAAGAACCAACAGCACCGTGGTTAGAGGATGGACTGAAGAACGAAGAGGCAAAATTAATTTCCATGGCTGCCGTTTACTTTATTTTTCTCTTGAGATTTTTATTGTCCATTATATATATAGGTAGCTAAATTCTCAACTAGGGCTAGGGATGAATTTGCACATTCGATGATATTTTTAATTACTAAAGCTCTTTTGTTTTCTCATTCTCAATTCATTGTTGATGTTTTCTTCTCCAAATAATCATAAAATTTATTATGTTTATGGATTCAGTCATGCTTTTTCTATTGATGGATTAGTTCTTTGATTATGTTTGGATCAGTTATTTATCTATATTAATTTAATTTTTTGCTGCAATATTGCTCCCTGAGTATGTTGTCATCATTGGATTTCCCCAATATGGATAATAATTTATGTATTTCAAAAGTGGTAAATGAATTTTCAAAGGGTTACATTTGGTTTATAAATCTATACCTTTCGATGGGGAATTTTGGGAATTGAGTTCCCAAATGAGTTATTCAATGAATTAAGAATAATTAAAATACCGAATTTGTGCAAGGGATTCCCGACACTTTACTGTTCGTCAAATTTGAGTACTTTTTCTGTTAATCACTTTGCTTCATTTTAATTTACATTTTNTATCATAGCCGAGCTGCATGAGTGGGTTAGCAATTTATGGAGCACTATCTCTAGTACTTATTTTGTTACAGACTCGTTGGACAATTGCTGTAACCCTTTTGGATATGAATTATTATGTGATTTATGAATTATGTTTATGTTTTTAGGATATAGTACTTCTAGTACAATGTGTATTGCTCAAAGAAAAAAATTATTTGTAGAGAATATTGCATATTATTATATGCATGCTAGGTACACTATATCTTTAACTGTTATGAATAGAGGTATGTAACCTTGTGCTGCATGTCCTGATACTTTAAGCTTCATTAAATCCCAAGCGGGGGTTTCCTTCAAGTCCAAAGCATGCTATACTCAGTTTTGTTGTTTTTAAGGAAAAATAGTTGATCCCACCTGAATCCTGAAGACGGAGGCTTGTCTTTGTCGTAGGAGCCATGCATCATTTTGAGTTGTACTTGATCTTTAAAAAAAAGGGCAACCAATTGTATTTCAGTCTGCCCCCCATTTGGTGATGAATAATATTGCAAGTTACATTTTACTGAGTAAACCCTTGATTTTAGACTTTTGCAACTTTTATATCTAAGACCTAACATGTGCCCTTCCATCTAGACAGGGAACGCCTAACTTGACCAAACCCTGGGTGTTGACAGTTTGGCACCCTTGGCACCAATAACCTAGCTAAAACCTTTATTGAGGGACGAAATGCTATTCCGGCAAGTTCGTACATCTATACAGGTCTTATTCTTAACCTTTGCTCGCCTGAAGATTAGGGGTGTAAAACAAAACTAGAAATTAGTTGAGACAGACTAGATCAAACTGGTGGGTTTGGCTTGGTGATGAGTGCGCGAAAGTGCATTCTAAATACCCTATTATTAGATTAAAATACTAAAATATGAATAGAAATAATGAGATATAATTTATATTATTGAATTTAATATCTATTCACACTGAAATATATTTGTGCATTATTTTATAATATTTTAAATCTCAAATATTGCATTATTGGTTCGTGAGAGATAATTTGTAATTAGGCTTTACACTTAACATTTTTGGAACTTTACTATTCGGTTTTTACATTTGGTTTTATTTTGATGGCAGCCGCATGTGGTAAAATGCATGGCAACATATATATAGGTGAAAAGAATTGGAGCAGCTGTATATCACTTTGGGTTGCACTTATATGGGCCCACATATAATTCGGTTGACAAACACATGGACTTTAAAATGCCGCATGCTCCAGTCCACAATTGGGCCCAACTTCAATTCAAATAAGACACGGCCACGCATGGGTTTTATGAAAATGGGGAACGACACAAGAAGAGGGCCCCACACAATCGAAGTCACTTGGTTACTTCATGCATCACACGGCACCTCATATATATTTGGAAGGGAAGAACCAACAGCACCGTGGTTAGAGGATGGACTGAAGAACGAAGAGGCAAAATTAATTTCCATGGCTGCCGTTTACTTTATTTTTCTCTTGAGATTTTTATTGTCCATTATATATATAGGTAGCTAAATTCTCAACTAGGGCTAGGGATGAATTTGCACATTCGATGATATTTTTAATTACTAAAGCTCTTTTGTTTTATCATTCTCAATTCATTGTTGATGTTTTCTTCTCCAAATAATCATAAAATTTATTATGTTTATGGATTCAGTCATGCTTTTTCTATTGATGGATTAGTTCTTTGATTATGTTTGGATCAATTATTTATCTATATTAATTTAATTTTTTGCTGCAATATTGCTCCCTGAGTATGTTGTCATCATTGGATTTCCCCAATATGGATAATAATTTATGTATTTCAAAAGTGGTAAATGAATTTTCAAAGGGTTACATTTGGTTTATAAATCTATACCTTTCGATTGGGAATTTTGGGAATTGAGTTCCCAAATGAGTTATTCAATGAATTAAGAATAATTAAAATACCGAATTTGTGCAAGGGATTCTCGACACTTTACTGTTCGTCAAATTTGAGTACTTTTTCTGTTAATCACTTTGCTTCATTTTAATTTACATTTTAAATTAATCTTTATTATCTATTAATCATTTAATATTTTTCTTTAGTTTCTTTGTTCCTTTTGCTATTATTTTAATTTTTCTTTTTGTCGAATCAACACCCCAAAATTGTGCAACAACTACCGCATTATTCTTTGGGCGTAATCATCTGGTACTGGTTCTTAAGAACCGAAACTGGTCCTAAAATAGTGCAGTATCAGTTTTCATATTTTGAAAATCAATTTAAACTAAACCAAACCAGTATATATATATTTTCCTTTTTATATTATATATAAGTTTTAATATTATATTATATGCTAAATTCATAATTAATAAAATATGAAATTCTAATCTTTTTATTCAAGTCTATTAAACTTATAACATAAAATTAGTATGAGATTTGACATAAGTTATACACTACTTATACTAGTATAATTAGACACAAATTATACTTTTTGTAACCTTATTATTCAAGTTTATTAATCTCACTAATAAGTTAGACACTACTTATACTATACTAATATAATTAGACATTGATGAATTAATAATTGTTATTAATAAATACTAAGTTTTAACAGTTAAGTTTAATGTTGAAAAAATTATAATACTAAACTTCTGTAGTGCCACATGTATAAACGGTAAACCAAAAAAACTAGACTGAACCAGATCTAAACCGAAAAAGAAAATTTCCATTTTGGTGATGAACTGGTCCGTATTGGATCTTAAGTTTCTAAAACTGGTGTGTACAAGTTTAGTTCCAAATTGTTTCTAAAACCAAGTGAAATGAACCTGTGGGAATGGAATCTTTTGAATCCACAATCAATTTGAAAATTCACCCAAGAAAGTCAAAATCAAGTCAATGGATGGAGGATCTAGACCCGTTGAGAACTCGTTCAAAAAGTTAGATTATATTAAAATCTAGACCCGTTGAAGAACCTATCTCAAGAACCCAGATTACAAGGAGGAATGCCATAAAGGTTTTGATTTACTTTTAATAAGTTCAAAAGTTCAATCAAGAATAAGCAGAATAAACCTCAACTCACAATTTATAAATTCATCAAATTTCATAAACTTCTTAACATGAGGCTACAAAGAGTATTTAAACCAAAACCTAATTAAAACCTAGCCAAAATAAAGTTATTTCTTCCAAAAATACTCCTGGATGAATAGTGCCACAGCTATAGTAACTCGCTACAGTACTTCTTTGAACCCTAGTTCCTAAAAAGTAACTTTCCAAATAAGCCATTGGCTAAAATACATGACCTTCCCAAAAACCCTAGTTTATAAGAAATAAGACATATGTAGGCCACGTATCCTCAAGACTATTTATTCTAAACTAATAAAATAAGTCGTTTAAATGAATTAAACAAGTTAAAAGCCTTCAAGTGCCCAAAACCTTTAAGTCATGTTGTTACCCTCTTATATAGTTTGTATCAAATGAATCAAATTGGATCTTCATCCTTTCAGCTCATCTTGAATGTTGGGCTCTTGCTAGACTCGTCCCAAGTGGATTCACTAGTCCTTGCATTGCCTCCTTGATCTTCTTGGCTCTTGACCTTGTAATTGGCCCATCTGAAACTTACAAAGGATTTTTAAGACTTGGTGCATCTTGATGCCCATCACCAGGCCAAACGGGACTAGTTGCACCCCTACTGAGGATTGTTCTTCGCCTTTGTATGACGGGCACTTTTCCAGATCATCTTTGCCATCCATTGAATAAGGAATGGCTCTCTTCCTTGCCTTTCTTTTACTCCTGGAAGGTAGTCTACCCTACTTCACTGACTCGGTCCTTATAGTTTGGTAGATGCAGGACAACAAGACGATGAATGAAGGTTCGTCTGACACTAGGCGAGCACTGGATGTGCTGACCATACAAAAGGTGAGCAATGGGTGAGGACAAGTCTTGTCTAGCACTTAAAGCACTCCAACATAACATGGAGGAGCTCATAGGGCAGCAAGTATCGTACCCAAGGCCTATGCTCCATAAGAGAAGTCCATGTAGGTCGTATCATCTAACCTCAGACGTATGGCCTAACGCCACATGGGAGACTCTCATAAGGGGAAGGACTGCCGGTTTGGTCCTAAGGCAAGCTATAGAGACATGCATTCCTTATCCCAATAGCCACTTGATCTCACCCATTCTTCAAGTCCAGAGGACAAATGAATGTTTGAGATCAAAATGTCTCTCATTCAAGCTAGATAGAGGTAAGAGAAAATGTCAAGATCTGTCAGGACTGTAACTGGCAGTTTTGTCGTATAAAAGATATTGGACAATAGTCAATATGTGATACCCTAGCCGAAGCTAGGTTCTTGAGGTTGAGATCTAGTTCTAATTAGGCCTAAGTGGATATAAGCCCAAGGGCGATAGACATTAGAACCTTGTGAAATGAGATGAATTTTACCTTTTGATTATTAGAGTAGGCACCCAAGCCCAAGAGAAGGCCCTAACCCAATGATTTTTAGCCACTAAGAGGATGAGGGCTTGATAAAAGCCTATTAGGGTTTTAAAAGTAGGAAGGAGGAGCAACTTGGAGCCAAGTAAGAGGGAAACCATTGGGTTTCCTGTAATAGCCTACTAGAAATTCACTGGTAGAATTTCTATTGACTTTAGGAACCTTGTTAAAATCCCATAAATTTTTACGAATCGACTAATTGCACAGGTTTTAGTCTATCAACATAGTCAGTGGTATCACTGACTATGGTGCTAGAAATTTGAGTTTAATTATTTTTGGTACTTAGAAGTGTCAAAATGTGTTTTGGTCTACGCCATTAGACTAAGTTGATTATTTAGGATTTTATGGCGCAATAAGCCATTTTTATAATTTTGGACGAAACACCTGTTCGAAATTGTGAAATTATTTTTAGGGGTATTTCGGGGTTGAATTTCGGTAAACGATTTTCAGTATAGGTTAATATGAATATTTAGGATTTTTTAATATTAATTTTATTATGAAATGTTTTGGAGTGAATAGTAACCTCAATAAGTGTACCTGGTTCAGTGTTTTCAAAATCACAGTGTAGAATGTCTAAATTAGGTTAGAGAAATTTTATTTGGACATTTGGCAAGATCTTAACCACACATAGTGAATAGCATTAGACACTTGGCACAAAGAGGAACAATTAGATAGATTTCTGAAGGAAATTAGGGTGTGAGATCATGCCACCTAAGCAAAACCCTATTTTTTTCATCTGATCAACCAAATTGTGCCAGAACAAAGAGGGTTTTAAAGCCTAGTGAAACCCTAAATGGTTGGAATCCAATTGAAATCCCAAAATCTTGGTTGAAATCGAAACCTAAAGTTGGCCTCCAAACCCTTTTTGATTTGATTTCTAGCATTGTGTTTAATTACTTGATTGAATCACTTATACATGCTATTAATTTCTCAAATTCTTGTGATGATATCATTATCCAACCTTTTAAACCTTGAAATTTTGATTGGGCCAAGAAAAATTAAATTTGGGTTTGATAGCATCTCGAACCCTAACTAAACCCCCTTTAAACCCTAAATTGAAGCCCACTTTATTAAGACCCTGGTTATTGAAGCCCACCAAGGCCCACGAATTTGGCCACCTTGGCAACTTTTTTTGAAGAAGTTTCCTCCCCCACATGGTAGGCCATCCACTACCATTGGCTGCACCCAATAGTGTCTTAATGTGAAGGAGAAATCCACCTTATCAATCTCCATACCTTACAACTGTTGCAGGCAGTCCTTGCCCATTACTATTCTCCACTTTATGTCACTTAGCCACCTCTAATCAAGGGTCATTCAAGCCAATAACTTCCCCCTTCAGAAGCCTAAAGTCGTGCAAGACACATCTCACTCCCTTTCATCCTTTCTTCACCCCGTTCTTAGAGAGAAACTCAAAAGAGCTCTTTCGGGTAGATTTCTGGGTCTTTTTGCGTGGAGATTTTAAATGCATTATAAGTATTTTCGGACGATGATTACTGATAAAAGTTGTTCATCTTTAAGTGTAGTCTTCGTGGATATATTATTAGTCTCATTTCATGCTCATTTGATTGGTCAAAAGTATTTTTTAACCATGGAAATGTTATTCTAGGAGTGAAATTGAAAAGATCTTATGTTTTGAAATTTTTGACCAAGCTAATAGACATATCTTGGTCCAAAAATTTTATGGAGTGTTTTTAGCATATGTTTATGAATTTTCATTGAGGATTTGTTGCATGATTAAAATTTTTGGTGAAAGATTTTCTTAGATCTAGAAACTTAGAAACTGTAAGGAGAAAAACAGTTTCTGTTTTAAGAAAGTTTAAATATTTTATGGTTTAATCTTATTCCAATGGCTTTGATATTTTTATTTGAGGATCATAAGCATCTTATATATATGTTAGAATATTGTTTTGAATATATTTGATACTAGTTTCAAAGATATGAAATTTTATGCAAGCAGACATTTGGTTAGGCCAGAGTGATGATGTTCTTGATTAAATTCATGTTTTGGTTGATTTTTAACTATGTGATCTTGAGTTTAAAGCTTAGATCTGTTTTAGGACACCTTTTTAAACCATGTGAGGTTTTGGTTTGAAGATCACATCTTTTTAAATCTTGGATCAAGAGGTTGATCAAAACAAATTAGAAACAAAAAGTCTGTTTTGAACTTAGAAGAAAAACCGAAAAGTTCAAGTATGGTTTTAGTGATTTTGATGACTTTTGCTCATAATTCAAAACATGATTATTCTTAGGAATATGTTATGAGTATATTAGATTTTTGGTTTAATCATGAGTTTTGAAATTTGAAAAAATTGCAATAAAAGTCAAGGGAAATAGATTATGTAAGTTTTGGCCCTATAGAGTTTTGATGGTTGTGTTTAGTTTTAAATTTTTTTGACTTGATATTTGAGCTTAGGATAAAATTTACATGAGATATATAAATTTTGATATTTTTGAAGTTAGAATGCAAAATTTTTACGTTAGGGGTAAAATGTCATTTTTCCATATGTAGAGGGTAAAATGATAATTGTTAGTGATTAAACTCTAACTTTTAGAAATCACTACTTTTAGTTTCTTGTGATTGCACTTGAATTTTTTCTAGAAACGCAAAGATAGAGGTAAGTTAGCTTTTAACTTACTATCAGTTTAATGTGTATGGGTGACAAGTAAAGGAACTACAGTGTATGTATGTATATTATCTTATGTGCCATGCCAAGTCATTACATATTCATCTGCCACACAAAATTTATTCTGTCATGAATTATGCATCTGTTATGTAAGATATTCTGTTACATTTTACTATACATTGCAAGTATATCTTTTTAAGTATGACATTTGTTACATGTATGCCATGTCATGTAATTTCGTTGTCGCAAGCATGATATGTTAAGTATGTGTTTTGTTACATGTTATGCCATGTTATGAAATTTTTCTATATCAAGTAAATAATATCTTTTGCGTTACGTTCAAGTTAGTTATGTCTAAGATGCTCACGATGTAATCACTATGATTATCTGAGAATTCTATTTGTAATTCATGCGAGGTACTTCTGGCGAAATCATTTTGATTGTTAGAAATCAGTTCGAGTTCAGTTATGCAGATACGCCTAGCTTAATCATTCTGATTGTCAAAGAATTACTAGGTACTCTTGGTATAATCATTTTAATTGCTAGGTTACGTGATTTAAAACACTCATGATGGAATCATTCTGATTGTTTGAGTATCTCTAACGGAATATGTTGGGTGGAATCATTCTGATTGTTCAATATTTTTGACGAAACGACTGGTGGAATCATTTTGATTGTTAGAATTCAAGTCTAAGTTCTTGTTAAGTAAAAAAGTCAATTCAAGTTCATGTTAAATTAAGTTTCAGTTCAAGTTCAAGTTCATGTTAAGTTAAGTTTCAGAATTCGAGTTTAAATTCATGTTAAGTATTAGTTCAAGTTCATGCAAAAGTAAGTTTCAGTTCAAGTTTAAGTTCAAGTTCATGTCAAGTTAAGTTTCAGAATTCAAGTCCAAGTTCATGTTAAGAAAAGAAGTCAGTTCAAGTACATGCAAAGTTAAGTTTCAATTCTAGTTCAAGTTCATGTCAAGTTAAGTTTCAAAATTCAAGTCCAAGTTCATATAAGTAAGAAGTTAGTTTAAGTTCATGTTAAGCCAAGTTTCAAATCAAGTTCTTATCAATTCAAGTCTCAATTTAAGTCCAATTCAGTTTAAGCAAATTAAGTTCAGTTCATACTTTAGTCTAAGTTATGTCAGCTATGTTATGTTGTATGTCAAGTTATGCTATGATTACTTATGATTTTGATTATACATTCATGCTTTTACTGCCATGCATGCATCACTAACCTGTGTGAAGATTTTTTGTTAACTTACTAAGATTTGTAATCAAATCTCACTGTGGTAGTCCTAACTACCATTCCCCCCGAATGGCAGATCTTGTTATAAGATTTGAAGGAGAACTGAAAATCGATTAACTGGAAACAGTTGACTAAGCAATGTAGATGATAGTACAGTAGTTACCTCAGATTACTACTTGTGTTTGTGGAGTTCAATCTCCAGCACTCTTTTGATCACAGCTATTTTGGACTAGTGTTGTGATTTCAGTTGTTTAGTATGTGGCGCCCCCAACTTCCATGTACGGACACACACGGAAATCGAGACACCCGGGATGATGACAATACGGTCACGCACCCCATCGACATGTTCTGAGTGTGTGCAATGCAACACGTGTACAATAAAATACGCAGCGGAACGGTTAAGTCAAATAACTAAGTACCAGAGTTTAATACAATATCAGAGTACTGAAAATCCACATTTCAACATAATACAATTTTGTTTACAAAACAACATCAAATCAAATAAAATATAATAAGCAAAAGCAACAATAATCTTCAAACACAAATATAGCCCATGTCCCTACTCCTCAGGCGGAGCCGCATCCTCGAACTCAGCCTCATTAAAACCTGCATCAAAATCTACAGTCTCACAAAAATGGAACCGCAGGTAAGTAAAACTCAAAAAAAAACTCAAAGACCATAAATATATTAAAACAACTAACGCCAATGCATGCTCATGATGACCCAAGCGTAAAAACTCGAGAAAAATAACATTTCTCGAAAAATGTAATTTTCCACACACGCCAAAAAACACCATTTTGCATAAAAACTAAAACCAGGAATAATTTCATTAATTCCAATTTTAACCGTATGCACCATGGCCTCCCCTAGGGACCATCCACATACTCTGGCTTCCCATCTTCACCCCACGAGTAACGACCGTGCAAGTGATACATGAGTGATGCCCAGTTCGGCGCCCACCGTGTACATAGCCAGGCATCCTCTAACCCCTGCCAGCCCGAGGAGTCACGGAGTCAGATCGAGAGCGCTACCATCCCGTCCAAGTCCAGGGCAAAAGCCTCAGGGGACGACACTCAGTATATTCCACACTCGAGTGTCCAGAGGAGCTCCACCGAGATAATATCCCATCTCGGCTTGGGGGTGATACACAGGCACCCATAAAACCTTAAACAAAGTTTTCTCAAAACACACACACACCCACGCATGCGTGCACAATGCCATGAAAGCAACAAATACCAACAACCAACAATTATCAGCACAACCAGATAACCAATACACAGTTTATAAAACAAGTTAGTGCAAAAATATATTAAAGTCTTAAAAGTCTTTTGGAGAAATACTTACAGCACTTGGAAATAATTTTAGAAGGATCACAGAGGAACTGGAAGCACCAAATCAGCAACTCCACAGTGTAAAAACACTATGGCCGAATACACTGTAAACTCAAATTTACACGGAGTCAAACGAAGACTTGAAATTGATAGGGTAGGGCCTAATGAGGTCAATGAAGTTAATGGTATTGAAGGTTGGCCGTGAATGGCGGCAGAATTGGGTGGTTTACGGCCGAGAATTTCAAATCGGAAGTGAAGCTCGCACGGGCGGCTTCGGCGACGGATCGGGGCTGGGTTTGGGTGGAAAAGCTTGGTATTGGGCCGGTGAAGAAGTGGTAAAGAAATGGTGGCTAATGGTGGCCGGACGGCGGCGGAACGGCGAGGAGAAGCCGTAGGCTTTGCACGGCTCACGACGGCTAACGGCAGTGTTAGGCAGCCGGATATTGGGTGGGTAAGGTCGCCGGCACACGAGGGAGCCGATGGTGCTGGCGGTGTTGTGCACGGCGAGCCGGAGGCGGAGCAGCGGCGGTGAGTCAGTTCGGATGTGAGAGAGAAGAGAGAGAGAGGGGGTCGGGCGCGCGGGGGAAAGCAGGAGAAAAAAAAAAGAAAGAGGAAAAAAAAGAAAGAAAAGGAAGAGAAAAAGGAAAGAGGAAAAAGAAAAGATGAGAGAAAAGAAATGAGGTCCAATCCTCACAACTTTTGAGTCACAACTGATCCTCAAAAAAACTATTTTTAAAACAGCAAATTAAATAAATAAAAACAAACTCAAAACTAATTAAAATAAAATATTAAACTCCAGTAATAAACATACTTTAAAATAAAAGGAAATTAAATCGTAGAACACCATTTAAAATCATAAAAGCACATTGAACTAATCTCGCGTAAACAAGTTTAAATTAAATTAAACGGCTCAAAAACAAATATTAAATTAAAAAGTCCTTCAATAAAAAGCACGTAAAAACCGAGGTGTTACATAGTATGTCATTATGCATGAAGTATGCTTTAAGTATTTGGAATATTTTAGTTTCGTGCATAGTATTGCTAAAGAAAGAAAGAAAAAATTATCTGCTATGAATATTGTATAATGTTAGATGCATATTAGGAACATTGCATTTTATATGTCATGAACGGGGGCAGGTAACCTTATGTTGTATGTCTTAATGCTTCAAATGTTCGTTCGATCCCAAGCGGAATTTAGGGATATCACATTTCCAAGGAAAAATTATTAGATGCATGGGAAATGGAATTTTCAATTTTGCCAAGAGACATGCTACTTGGGAAACATGCAAGGTGACTTTTAGATTTCTAGAAAGAGTAATAATGATGAAGAAAGAAGGATGAGAGGGTTTCAGCCATGCCACTAGGCCAGTATGCATAAGGCCATTANCGGATATTGGGTGGGTAAGGTCGCCGGCACACGAGGGAGCCGATGGTGCTGGCGGTGTTGTGCACGGCGAGCCGGAGGCGGAGCAGCGGCGGTGAGTCAGTTCGGATGTGAGAGAGAAGAGAGAGAGAGGGGGTCGGGCGCGCGGGGGAAAGCAGGAGAAAAAAAAAAGAAAGAGGAAAAAAAAGAAAGAAAAGGAAGAGAAAAAGGAAAGAGGAAAAAGAAAAGATGAGAGAAAAGAAATGAGGTCCAATCCTCACAACTTTTGAGTCACAACTGATCCTCAAAAAAACTATTTTTAAAACAGCAAATTAAATAAATAAAAACAAACTCAAAACTAATTAAAATAAAATATTAAACTCCAGTAATAAACATACTTTAAAATAAAAGGAAATTAAATCGTAGAACACCATTTAAAATCATAAAAGCACATTGAACTAATCTCGCGTAAACAAGTTTAAATTAAATTAAACGGCTCAAAAACAAATATTAAATTAAAAAGTCCTTCAATAAAAAGCACGTAAAAACCGAGGTGTTACATAGTATGTCATTATGCATGAAGTATGCTTTAAGTATTTGGAATATTTTAGTTTCGTGCATAGTATTGCTAAAGAAAGAAAGAAAAAATTATCTGCTATGAATATTGTATAATGTTAGATGCATATTAGGAACATTGCATTTTATATGTCATGAACGGGGGCAGGTAACCTTATGTTGTATGTCTTAATGCTTCAAATGTTCGTTCGATCCCAAGCGGAATTTAGGGATATCACATTTCCAAGGAAAAATTATTAGATGCATGGGAAATGGAATTTTCAATTTTGCCAAGAGACATGCTACTTGGGAAACATGCAAGGTGACTTTTAGATTTCTAGAAAGAGTAATAATGATGAAGAAAGAAGGATGAGAGGGTTTCAGCCATGCCACTAGGCCAGTATGCATAAGGCCATTAGGGTTTGTAGAAGGATCTTGTGATGATTGAAGTTTAGGATTTCACAATAATGGGAGGTGCCCGTTTTCCTTCATGTAATAAAGTTTTGTAAGTTTGAAAGAGAAGGAAATGATGAAAAGAAAGGGTGAGCATTTCAGCCACGCCACATGGCAATCATGCAGATGCTTCTAGGGTTTCGATACACACACATACTCGACTACTACGGTCTCACACAAGGATATGGAAGGTTCATGTTATTTGGCCCTAGGGTTTCTCATGACATGTGTTTATATGTTCACTTGTAGTGTTTGGTTTAATGCTATGTGCTTTAATTTCTTTGGTACAATAATTAGTTGAAATTTTACATATCTGTTGTGAATATCATATTGCTTAGTAACATGCTAGGTTGCATGCAACATGCATTAACTTGTACACAATAGAATATGTTAAAGAGTGTTACATGTTTTGACGTTTCAATGACCTATTAATTAGTCATCATAGAGTGAGGGGCATCACACAAAATTCATTTTTTGTCTTCCTGGCGACATTTTCAACCCTTGTTGGCTTATGGTGAAATATGATGGTCTGTATATATATGCAAAAATGTTTTTATTGTTTCAAACAATGAATAGTAAGTCAAAGTTACTTACTTTATTGTCATTGATAGTTCAATTAATCTCCCCATGTAATCTTGATAATCATGGATACATGTTTTAAACTTAGATCGTGACCATTATCCAATATCATAAAGTGAATGAGACTAATTAAGCAATTTATTCTGACAATTTTGCTACATACAATCACTTTTGTATGCTTATTTTGCACTCTACTGATGTGGTGGAACCCAACATTTATTTTATATTAAAAAAAGGTGACGCAACCAATCACATCAAAAAAGTGTGCAAAGAGTATACAAAAGTGATTGCATATAAAATTTTTGTTATTTCTAATGATTTTAATTTGGCATCGCTTATTTACAGAGTAGTATCAACTAAAACAATTAATTTGCCTTAACCTTGGTTGTAGAAGTAATCTTTGCGCATTAATGATCTGATCATTATTTTATGCATAGCTTTTTAAAAAAAAAAAAAAAAAAAACCTCACGTGTTGTGATTTCAAGCCATTGAGGCACGAATAAATCCCATTTCTCTCTTAAAAAGCTCTCTTGATCTGGAGTCTCCAGCATCTAGCCCTTCATTTCCAACCTCCCGCTTAGGCCTAGAACCATTTTTTTTAATTACTTGGTTCTTGGTTTTTCAAGTATATAAGTACAATATTGAAAATGGATTTAGGATGATCGGGCCACCTAATTCGTCGACATGTATGCATGCATGCACATTAACTACTAGCTACTAGATCAACTTAGTTGAAGTCGAAGATATACAAATTAAGACAAGAGGCCGCATAAAAAAAGGCATGTACCGATGTACGCGAGCTACACGCTCGATCATCTACCCAATAGTATTTTTCTTTTTCATTAGTCCTTAATTAGTCACGGAGCAGCTCATAGGGCAGCAAGTATTGTACCCAAGGCCAATGCTCCATAAGAGAAGTCCATGTAGGCCGTATCGTCTAACCTCAGAGGTATGGCCAAATGCCACTTGGGAGACTCTCGTAAGGGGAAGGACTGCCGGTTTGGTCCTAAGGTAAGCTCTAGAGACATGCATTCCTTGTCCCAATAGTCACTTCATCTCTACCATTCTTCAAGTCCAGAGGACAAATGGATGTCTGAGATTAAATGTCTCTCATTCAAGCTAGATACAGGTAAGAGAAAATGTCAAGATTCGTCAGGACTATAACTAGCAATTCTATCGTATAAAAGATATTGGATAATAATCAATATGTGATACCTCAGCTCAAGCTAGGGACTTGAGGTTGTAATCTAGTTCTAATTAGGCCTAAGTGGATATAAGCCCAAGGGTGATAGACATTAGAACCTTGTGAAATGAGATGAATTTTACCTTTTGATTATTAGAGTAGGCACCCAAGCCCAAGAGAAGGCCCTTAATAAGTGTCATTTTTCTGTAATTTTTATCACTTTGTTATTTATGAAAAGTGTCATTTTCTCTTCAATACTATTGATTTTATTTTATTTTTACATATTTTTATTTATTTTCTTAGGTTTGAAGGAATGAGAAGATTTAGTGCAAAATGAGATTATTTTGGTACAAAAGAAGAGACTAGAGATCCAAACCGATGAGAGGCAACGAGATCTGAAGAGAGTCGATGAGATTTGGGTAAGAAGTTTTGTCTCGTGGGCAGTAAAGAGATTTCTCTCACCCAGAGGTGAGAAGACTTACCTCACTGTAGGCGAGGAGACTCGCGATTAAAAGACATGACCAGAAGGCACGAAGATTTGGTGACAAGGCTCTAAGTGGTTAGATTGGGCAACTAATCTAAATGACCAACTTAAAATACCAACCTAAACAACATTGTGGGCAACTGTGACGCCCCGACTCCCACGTACAAAACAATACAGGAATCGTGACGTCAGGATGATGACAACACGGGTCACGCATCCCAACGACAAGTGCCAAGCGTGTGCAACAAATAAACAGTGCACAATAAATACGCAGCGGATAATAATAAATAAGTTAACTAATACCAAAATTTGTTTAGTACAAGTATCCAAATACAAAACGTTTAAAAATATAAACCAAATGTCCCAAATAATACAAAACTGAAAAGGCATAAGCCCGAGTGATCCCAGATCACTCCTCTGGTGGAGCCACATCCTTAGGCTCGACTCTGCCAGAGGAGTGATCTGGGATCACTCGGGTTTATGCCTTTTTAGCTTTGTATTATTTGGGACATTTGGTTTATATTTGTAAACGTTTTGTATTTGGATACTTGTACTAAACAAATTCTGGTACTAGTTGACTTATTTATTATTATCCGCTACGTATTTATTGTGCACTGTTTATTTGTTGCACATGCTTGGCACTTGTCATTGGGATGCGTGACCCATGTTGTCATCATCCTGACGTTACGATTCCTGTATTGTTTTATACGTGGGAGTCAAGGTGTCACAGGTGGAATCAGAGCAGTTTGGCTCTGGGTAAAGCCACATGTCCTGTAGGTGTAGTATTAGAAATTTTTAAAGCTGGGATTTGAAATTATTTAATTTAAAGTATGTTGTTTTTATTGGTTTTATTTATTTTATTGTATACTACTTTGTTTACTTATTTATTTTATTCTGTTAGTTTATTTTAATTGTTTTATTTTATGGTCGATTATTTTATTTGTTTTAATAATTTATTGTGTACTTCTTCATTGTTTTATTCATTTTATCGTATGTTATTTTATTTATGGAATTTTATTTTATTTGTGAGATTTGTTTTGTTTTGGTTTTATGTTGTTTGAGGTATGTTACTTTAATGGTTTTAACTTATTGTATGTTATTATACTTGGTTGGTTTTATTCTATTTTATTTCATGGCATTTTTTTTTATTTTAATTTATTTTGTCATAATTATATTTTGATCTGTTTGAGTTGAAAAGTGGGCTAAGGGCTACACTATGATAGGAAGATGGTACGATCGTAAATGTCATTGTTAGGCTTGAAAATTTAGTGTAGTAGGCCTGAACTCTTAGCGATTGGTTTGCTTTAATATCGAGACTTGAAGGGAACGGCATGGTCTTGGTGAACTCTATGGAGTAGGAACTCAAGTTGCAGCTAAGGTGGGAATAGCTTTAGTTCACTTAGGATACTTGAGGTCTAAGTTTCGTAGAATTATGTGTTGAGTCTATGAAGTAGGAGGTTGTAAGTTCAACAAACTTCAAGAATAGATTTATGAGAAGTTTATCTAAGGTTTGCAGTCATATAGTTTTTAGGAAATAAGTTTATGAGATTTAAGGTGGTCGGTTCAACAAACATTTGAGGAATTTATTAAATTAGAAGTTTTAGATCTTGCCGACTTTGATAAGCTGTCTTTGATAAGCAGTTGACAACATTTGGGATTTTAGAATTTTGCAAGCTTTATAAGGTGAGTGCTTTTGATTTAAGGTCATTGATCTTGAGGATTTCGGGGAATGATTCTTATCCTGTTTAAGGTTTTAGAATTGCAGAGTTGAAGGACTGATTTGTAATAAGATTTAAGTTTTTAATTCTACAGGCTTGGTGTGCTTGTTTGATTTATTTTGGAGATTGATTAGGTAGTAACCATTAAAATGAGGTTGATCAAAGTTGAGTTATTAATATAGGAATTTTTAATGAGAATATTTCTTTGGGATGGAAGGTAATGATTTAGCTCGTGTATTTTTTGAGGATTGAAGATTCGGATTGAATTCGGGAAAATGATTGTTTTTAACTTGAGGTTACAATAGTAGGTTTAGGATTTGATCCATATAAATTTTAAGGATAAAAGATGGTGTGGATTTAGGAAATGATTCTTGTTGATTTTGAGGATTTACGTCCAGATGATGGAAATGGTAGTGGTGGGTCACTTGCACATTGGAGGAATATTGATTTTGGCTAAGGATGCACGAACTCTACGCCTAATAGTTGTGAGTTTGTATGGATTGCAGAGAGTACAGGTTCAAGTCTCATTTTGGTTTGGAAGAAGTGGCTTTGGTAAGTATTGAAGAGGTGACGATACAATAGTATTTAATTCAAGAGACCTTGGCTTTGAGTTTTTGATAGGTTGATTGAAGTGTACAGTCGAAGCGGGTTACTCAATGGAATGATGGTTGGCAATAATTGTTGTGATTACCTTAAGGAATTAATTGTGACTCGAGGTCATATAGGAATTTAAATTTTTGAGGCTATACTTTCCTTTGGAGATTGAGTGTCCAGTTGGGAGAATTAAGGACATTATTATTTAACTTAAAGAGAGATTGATGGGTCGCCATGCACGGTGGATGTTAAAATCTTGGAAGTTGAGACTTAGGCATCAATGGTGGATAACATAACCAAGTATGTGAGTTAATAAAGCAATAGGATCCATGAGTGATATGAACCCGCAGGAAGAGAATCCCTTGAACCCGCAGGAAGAGAATCCCTTGAACCCACAATCAATTTGAAAACACACCCAAGGAAGCCAAACTCAAGTCAATAGATGGAGAATCTAGACCCAATGAGAACTCGTTCCAAGAACTTAGATTATATCAAAATCTAGACCCGTTGAAGAACCCGTCTCAAGTACCCAGATTACAAGGAGGAACGCCACAAATGTTGTGATTTGCCTTTGATAAGTTCAAAAGTTCAATCAAGAACAAGATGAGTAAACTTAACTCACAAATAAATTCAATATTGTCTAACCTTTCAAATGAGGTTACAAAGAATATTTAAACCAAACCCTAATTGAACCCTAATCAAAATAAAGCCCTTTATCCCAAAAATACCCCTGATGAATAGTGCATCGTTACAGTACCACAGTTGCTACATTAATGCTACAGTAACTCAAGTTTTGAAACCCTAGTTCCTAAAATGTAACTTTCCAAATAAGCCTTTAGCCACAATACAAGGTCTTTCCAAAACCCTAGCTCATAAAAAAATAAGACATACGTGGGCCAAGCTTCCTCAAGTCCACTTATTCTAAACTAATAAAATAAATGCTTTAATAAATTGAAAGCCTCCAATAACAATAGGCCCTATCTCTAAGTCATGTTTTCCACAGCTTGAATCAAATGGAGCAATACTGGTTCTACTTCTTTCAAGCCCATCTTGAGTGTTAGGCTCTTGCCAGCTTCATCCCAAGTGGATTGCACCAATCCTTGCATTGCTTCCTTGATCTTCTTGGCTTTTGATCTTATAATTGGCCCATCTGGAACTTGCAAAGGATCTTTAAGACTAGGCCCACCTTGGTTCCCATCATTCCCCCTCTCCTCAAAAGGATTTGACCTCGAATCTTCACCTGCATCAAAACGAGAAAGATCAGAAACATTGAAAGTAGCAGAAACATTATACTCACCTGGAAGGTCCACTTTATATGCATTGTCATTAATTTTCTCAAGAATTTGAAAAGATCCATCTCCTCGAGGATGCAACTTAGTCCTTCGATGGGCTGGAAATATCTCTTTACGCATATGAACCCAAACCCAATCTCCTGGTTCAAAGATGACACGCCGTCGCCCTTTATTGGCTTGGGAAGCAACCATTTCATTCTTTTAGATAATTTGAAGCCGTACCCTTTCATGAAGTGACTTCACCAACTCTGCCTTCTTTTGCCCATTCAAGCTACTCCTTCCATCACCAGGTAAAGGCATCAAATCTAAAGGAGTAAGTGGATTAAAACCATAAACAATTTCAAAAGGAGAATATGAAGTAGTAGTATGCATGGTCCTGTTATATGCAAACTCTATAAATGGCAAACAATCCTCCCAAGTTTTTAAATTCTTATGAACAACAATGTGTAAAAGCTAAGTTAAAGTCCTATTAACTACTTCACTTTGACTATCAGTCTGCGAATGATATGTAGTGGAAAATAAGAGCTTAGTACCCAATTTCCCCCACAACACCTTCCAAAAGTAGCTAAAAAATTTAACATCCCTATCAGAAATAATACTCCTAGGTACACCATAGAGCCACACTATCTCCCTGAAAACAAGTTAGCTATATTTGTGGCATCATCTATTTTATAGTATGGAATGAAATGTGCCATCTTACTAAATCTATCCACAACCACAAAAATAGAATCTTACCCGTTTTTGTCCTAGGCAGCCCCAAAATAAAGTTCATAGATATGTTTACTCATGGCTCACTAGGAACAAGTAAAGGTGTATACAATCCATGTGGCATAACCTTAGATTTGGCCTTTCTACATGTAATGCATCTGCCACAAATGCGGTTGACATCTCTCTTCATCTTAGGCCAAAAGAAATGTTCATGCAAAATATCTAAAATTTTCTTGACACCAAAGTGTCCCATTGATCCCCCACCATGTGCCTCACGCACTAATAATTCACGCATAGAACAACTTGGCACACAAAGTTTGCTTTCTTTAAACAAATAACCATTATGCTTGTAAAACTTACCAAATGCC
>QEOT01123342.1:3839-31219 GCA_003123785.1 Pterocarya stenoptera | reverse complement strand
TAGCATTTAATATCTCTATTCCGTGAAGGTTGAGATTCTACCTTGGGTTTGTTGCTAGTTCCCTCATCTTTTCCCCTAGGTGGTTCGGCCTTTCTCTTTACTTCAGCTGGATCGTTCCTATCCCACTTTGATTTCCAAGGATTGCTAGAAACTGAAGTGTACCTTGCTGCTCCTTTTCTCTTTAATTGCCTCTCCACCTTCATAGCCATGTCCACCATATAACACCCAGTATTTTAGTGTATTTTAAGGGATGATTATTTTAATTAATTTAATGATTGACTCTCTAATTTTAAAATTTTGGGAGTTTTAGAGTATTATTTTATAATATTTTAAGTTGTGGAAATTATTTTATTAGACATCCTTGTTAATTATTGTTTTGGATTTAAATTGATCTTTAATTTAAATTAACTTGTTTATGGGTTTTAAAATTATCATTATTTTATTTAAAGTATTTCACTACGTTTGATTTATTTTAATTAGTGTTCTGCAATTTAATTGCTTTTTATTTTAAAGAATGTTATTGTGGGAGTTTAATATTTTATTTTAATTAGTTTTAAGTTTAAACTGATTAATTAAATTTACTGTTTTAAAAATATTATTTTTGAGGATCAGTTGTGACTCGAAAGTTGTGAGGATTGGACCTCATTTCTTTTCCCCATCTTTTATTTTCCTCTTTCTTTTTTCTCTTCCTTTTCTTTTCTTTTTCTTCTTTTTCTTCTCTCCCCGTTCGAACGCCCAGCACGTACTCTCTCTCTCCTCTCTCACGTCCAAAGCGGTTTGGCCTTGCGGTCGCCGTTGCCGCCCGCCATGCTCGACACCACCGGTGCCGTTTGGTCCCTCAGCCACCGGCAACCTCACCCATAAGTTTTCAGGCCGCCTATCGCCGCCGTTAGCCACCAGTAGCCATGCGAAGCCGCGAGCTTCTCCTCGCCGTTCTGCCGTCGTCTAGCCACCATTAGCCACCATTTCTTCACCACTTGATCACCGGCACCTTGCCGTCCTAACCGACCCATTTTTGGCCCCGATCCGTCGCCGGAGCTGCCCCTTCGAACACCCTCTCTGATTTCACCTTTGTGGCCTTAAACCGCCGTTTCGGCCACCACCCACGGCCAACCGTTGCTTCCATTAGCTTCACCACCTCCCATAGGCCCTACTCCATCAATTTCAAGTCTTCGTTTGACTCCGTTGGAATTTAGGTTTACAGTGTATTCGGCCACAGTATTTTTACACTGTGGAGTTGCTGATTTGGTGCTTCTAGTTCCTTCGTGATCCTCCTAAAATTATTTCCAAGCGCTGTAAGTATTTCTCCAAAAGACTTTTAAGACTTTAATATATTTTTATACTAGTTTTATAAACTGTGAATTGGTTATCTGGTTGTGCTGATAACTGTTTGATTGTTGCTTTCATGGCATTATGCACGCATGCATGGGTGTGTGTGCTTTGAGGAAACTGTGTTTAAGGTTTTACGGGTGCGTGTGTATCACCCCCAAGCCAGGATGAGATATTATCTTGGTGGAGCTCCTCTGGACACTCGGGAGCGGAATATACTGAGTGTCGTCCCCTAGGGCTTTTGCCCGGGACTTGGACGGGATGGTAGCGCTCTCGATCCGACTCGGTGATTCCTCGGGCTAGCGGGGGGGTCAGAGGAATTTAGGTTTACTGTAGATTTTGATGCAGGTTTTGATGAGGTTGAGTCCGAGGATGCGGCTCCGCCTAAGGAGTAGGGACATTGGCTATATTTTGTGTTAAGATTATTGTTGCTTTTGATTATTGTATTTAAGTTGACATGTGGATTTTCAGTACTCTGGTATTGTATTAACTTTGGTACTTAGTTATTTGACTTAACCTTTCCGCTGTATTTGTTTATTGTACACGTGTTGTATTGCACACACTCAGCATATGTCGATGGGGTGCGTGACCGTGCTGTCATCATCCCGGGTGTCTCGTTTTCCTTGTGTGTCCGTAAATGGAAGTTAGGGGCGCCACAGATGGTATCAGAGCTGTTCGGCTCTGGGTAAAGCCACATGTCCCATAGGTGCAGTACCATAAAGTTTTAAAACTGGAATTTGAAATGATTTAATTTAAAGTTTGTTGTTCTTATTGGTTTTATTTATTTGAGTGTATACTACTTTGTTTGCTTATTTATTTTATTCTGTTAGTTTATTTTAATTTTTTTATTTTATGGTTGGTTATTTTATTTATTTTAATAATTTATTGTGTACTTCTTCATTGTTTTATTCATTTTATTGTATGTTATCTTATTTATGGAATTTTATTTTATTTGTGAGATTTTATTTTATTTTGATTTTATGTTGTTTGAGATATATTACTTTAATTGTTTTAATTTATTGTATGTTATTATACTTGGTTGGTTTTATTCTATTTTATTTCATGGCATTTTGTTGTATTTTAATTTATTTTACCATAATTATATTTTAATCTGTTTGAGTTGAAAAGTGGGTTAAGGGCTACGCTATGACAGGAAGATGGTACGACCGTAAATGTTATTGTTAGGCTTGAACATTTAGTGTAGTAGGCCTGAACTCTTAGTGATTGGTTTGTTTTAATATCGAGACTCGAAGGGAACGACATGGTCCTGGTGAATTTTATGGAGTAGAACTCAAGTTGCAGCTTAAGGTGGGAATAGCTTCAGTTTGTCTAGGTTACTTGAGGTCTTAAGTCCTGTAGAATTATGTGTTGAGTCTTTGGAGTAGGAGGTTGTAAGATCAACGAACTTCAAGAATAGATTTTATGAGAAGTTTTAGCTAAGGCTTGTGATCCTATAGTTTTTAGGAAATAAGTTTATGAGATTTAAGGTGGTAGGTTCAACAAGCATTTGATGGATTAATTAAATTAGAAGTTTTAGATTTTACCGACTCGAATACGCAATTTGGTATCATTTGGGGTTTTAGAATTTTGCAAGATTTGTAAGGTGAGTGCTTTAGATTTAAGGTCATCGATCTTGAAGATTTCGGGGAATGATTCTTATCTTGTTTAAGGTTTTAGAATTACAGATTTGAAGGATTGATTTGTAATAAGATTTAAGTTTTTAATTCCCCGAGCTTGGTGTGCTAGCTTGATTTATTTTGGAGACTGATTAGTCTGTTATCGTTATAATGAGGTTGATTAGAGTGTGTTACGGTTATGGAAATGTTTCTTCAGGAGAGTACAAGTTTTAGTCTCATTTCTTTTGGCTTGGGAGGTAATGATTTAGCTTGTGTATTTTTTAAAGATTGAAGATTCGGATCGAATTCAGGAAAATGATCGTTTTTAACTTGAGGTTACAATAGTAGATTTAAGATTTGATCCATATCTATTTTAAGGATAAAAGATGGTGTAGATTTAAGAAATGATTCTTGTTGATTTCGAGGATTGAGGTCCAGATGATGGAAGTAGTGGTGGTGGATCACTTGCACGTTGGAGGAATGTTGATTTTGGCTAAGGATGCACGAGATCGATGCGTAATAGTTGTGAGATATTAAAGCATTAGGATCTATGGGTGTTGTGCAATAGTTTTTGGTGGATTGAAGATTTGAGTAGTAAGCTTGCCTTGAGGTTTAATAGTGTTGTGCTATTGAAGGAGATAGTCTTGCTATTACTAGCTTGATAGGACTAGAAGTGAGTGGGCGAGTTACTAATAAGATTTCGTTAATGTTTTGGTGAAGTCAATGAGGGTTCGTAGTGAGTTTAGCCATCGTTAGATTAGATAATATTCAGAATTTAGGTGGCAAGCTTCTGAGTTTAGGTTGTCGGGGTAAAAGTTGATAAGTGTTCTTATTGGTTGACCAGGTTGGATTTGAGACTTTTAAGGTAAGTTCCTTATCTTAAGATGAGCAGGTGTATTTTGGGATGATGCTACTTGTTTCCAATTTGGGATATTGAGGTTGGTTGATATTGGTTTTCTATCAATGATCCTGGTTGTATTTTGAGGAATATTAATTTTAATTAAGGCAGCAAGAGTTAAATGAGGAATGAGTGATAACTCATGGTTATCGGAAATAGGGTATTTTCTACCAAAGTGTGGTAAGAGTTTTTGGTTAGTAGATATGGAACCACCTTGTACTCAATGGTATTAATTTTTATGAAGACTTAAATTTTAAGCACGTGGCAAATATCAGAGTGAGCAGTAGAAGCGTGATATTTTTGGTTGTAATTAGGAATTGAAATTTTACACTGATTTTGAGGAATTAGTGATGATTTGGAATTTTGAGAAAATACCTGTAATTGGAAATTGATTATTTGTTTATGTAATTTCGTTGTTGATGGTTAACTTTGGAAGTGACCATTAGGTTACCTAAGCGTATTATACAACGAAGGTTTGGAAGTTTTACCGTATGAGTCAATAGAGGTTAGTTCAGATTATCAAATGGAGCTATTAACCATGGGGATTCCTTGGGTGTTGTGTTAAAGTTTTGTGGATATATAAATTTTGGATTACATGGCCGCTCTAGGAGTAATAGTCTTGATGTGCCATTGGGGTCTAGTGCGAGTAGGTTGGATATTGCCATGTTTATTGAGAAATGTGACACGTGCCGGCAAGTTAAGGCTGAGCATCAGAGACCCGTTGGTAAACTTCAAACCCTCCCTATTCCTGAGTGGAAGTGGGACGACAATTCTATGGTTTTTTCGAGGACTCCAAGTGGAAAGAACTCAGTTGGGTGATTGTTGATCGTTTGACCAAGAGTGTTTATTTCTTGCATAATACCGACTCTTTGGAAAAGCTGACACGGTTGTATGTTAAGGAGATAGTGCGTTTGCATGGAGTACCCAAGAGTATTATGTTGGACAGGGACCCGCGGTTCACGTCCCATTTTTGGAAGAGTTTACAGGTAGCTTCGAGCACTAAGTTAAGGTTTAGTACAGCTTATCACCCTCAGACGGATGGTCAATCTGAGCGTACTATTCAGACCTTAGAGGATATGCTGAGAGCGTGTATCATGGAATTTCTGGGAAGCTGGGAAAATCATCTGCTGCTTATAAAGTTCCATTCAGATGGCCACGTATGAAGGTACGGTAGGTTGTGCAGATCGTCCTTGTGTTGGGATGAAGTCAGCGAGAGGAAATTAATTGGGCCTGAATTAATCCAAGAAATGCAAGAGTAGGTCCGAATTATAAGACTAAAATGGCAGCAGCTCAAAGTCGACAGAAAAGCTATGCTGATTCAAGGAGAAGAGACTTGTCTTTTGAGGAAGGTGATTGGGTTTATTTCAGAGTCTCTCCTATGAAAGGCGTTAAGCGCTTTGGTAAGAGAGGAAGGCTTAGCCCAAGGTATGTTGGACCTTTTCAGATTTTGGTGAAGGTTGGGGCTGGTGCTTACAGAATTGCCTTGCCAAAGTATTTTGGGAAGTTCATGATGTGTTCCTTGTGTCATCGTTGAAGAAAAGTTTTGGTTAGCAAAAGCCACATTTTGTCGACCAGAACGCATTCAACTTCAGCCTGACCTTACTTATGAGGTTGCCCCGACGCAGTTTGTAGATTGGAAGGAGCAAAGGTTGAGATCTAAGTCGATACCTTTGGTGAAGGTAGCTTGGGGTGATCCTTTGGCTCAAGATTTCTCTTGGGAAAGAAAAGCAGACTTGAGGGAGCAATACCCGTATTTGTTGGATGAATGTCGGTATGTCTCTTAAGCTTACTTTTTGTCGCATCTCATGCCTGTCTTTAGCATTGATGTTTGACCCTACAATTTCGAGGACGAAATTTTATTTAAGGGGGGAGATTGTAACACCCCGTATTTTAGTGTATTTTAATAAATGATTAATTTATTTAATTTAAAGATTGATTCTCTGGTTTTAGAAATTTTAGGAGTTTTAGAATATTATTTTATAATATTTTAAGTTATGAAAATTATTTAATTGGACTTTCTTCTTATTAATTATTGTTTCGGATTTAAATTGATCTTTAATTTAAATTGGTTTGTTTATGGGTTTTAAAATTATTATTGTTTTATTTAAAGCATTTCACTGCGTTTGATTAATTTTAATTAGTGTTATGTAATTTAACTGCTTTTTATTTTAAAGAATGTTATTGTTGGAATTTAATATTTTACTTTAATTAGTTTTAAGTTTAAACTGATTTATTTTAATTTACTGTTTTAAAAATATTATTTTTGAGGATCAGTTGTGACTTGAAAGTAGTGAGGATTGGACCTCATTTCTTTTCCCCATCTTTTCTTTTCCTCTTTCCTTTTTGCTTTCTTTTCTTTTCTTTTTCTTCTTTTTTCTTCTCCTTTCCCGTTTGGACCGCCCAGCTCGCGTACTCTATCTCTCCTCCCTCACGTCCGATCGGTCATCACCTTACAGTCACCGTTGCCGGCCGCCGTGGTCGACACCACCGGCACCATATTCTTCTTTAGCTGCCGGCGAGTTCACCCCTCCGTTTTTAGGCCGCCTAATGCCGCCGTTAGTGGCCATGAGTTGTGCGAAGCCGCAGGCTTCTCTTCACCGTTCCGCCGCCGTCCGGCCACCATTGGCCACCATTTCTTCACCACTTGATCACCGGCACCTTGCCGTCCTAACTGACCCATTTTCGGCCCCGATCAGCCCCTTCGAACACCCTCTCTGATTTGACTTTCGTGGCCTTAAACCGCCGTTTCGGCCGCCACCCACGGCCAACTTTCGATACCATTAACTTCACCGACCTCATTAGGCCCTACCCTATCAATTTCAAGTCTACGTTTAACCCCGTGTAAATTTGGGTTTACAGTGTATTCGGCCACAATGTTTTTACACTGTGGAGTTGCTGTTTTGGTGCTTCCAGCTCTTCCGTAATCATTTTAAAATTATTTCCAAGCGCTGTAAGTATTTCTCCAAAAGACTTTTAAGACTTTAATATATTTTTTTTGCACTAACCTGCTTTATAAACTGTGTTTTGGTTATCTGGTTGTACTGATAACTGTTAGTAATTGGTTAAGTTCATGGCATTGTGCACGCATGCGTGGGTGTGTGTTTTGAGAAACAATATTTAAGACTTTTCGGGTGAATGTGTATCACCCCCAAACCGAGATGGGATATTATCTCGGTGGAGCTCCTCTGGACACTCGAGAGCGGAATATACTGAATGTCGTTCCTTGAGGCTTTGGCCCAGGACTTGGACGGGATGGTAGCGCTCTCGATCCGACTCCGTGACTCCTCGGGCTGGCGGGGGTCAGAGGATGCCTGGCTATGTACGTGGTGGGCGCGGAACTGGACATCACTCATGTATCACTTGCGCGGTCGTTATCCGTGGGGTGAAGATGGGAAGTCAGAGTATGTGGATGGTCCCTAGGGGAGGCCATGGTGCATACGGTTAAAATAGGAATTAATGTAATTATTCCTGAATTGTTATTTTGTGCCAAATGGTGATTTTTGGCGTGTGTAGAAAAATTGTGATTTTCGAGAAATGAAATTTTTTTCTGGTTTTTACGCTTGGGTCATCATGTGCATGCATAGCGTTAGTTGTTTTAATATATTTATTTTTTTGGAACTTTTTGGGTTTTACTTACCTGCAGTACCATCTTTTTGGTACTGTAGATTTTGATGCAGGTTTTGATGAGGCTGAGCTCGAGGATGCGGCTCGGCCTAAGGAGTAGGGACATTGGCTATATTTTGTGTTGAAGATTATTGCTGCTTTTGCTTATTGTATTTAATTTGATTTGATGTTGTTTTGTAACAAAAATCGTATTATGTTGACATGTGGATTTTCAGTACTCTGGTATTGTATTAAACTCTGGTACTTAGTTATTTGACTTAACCTTTCCGCTGCGTTTATTTATTGTACACGTGTTGCATTGCACACACTCAGCACATGTCGATGGAGTGCGTGACCGTGTTTTCATCATCCCGGATGTCTCGATTTCCGTGTATGTCCCTAAATGGAAGTTGGGGGCGTCACACTTTTCACCTCGTTCTTAGAGAGAAACTCAAAAGCGCTCTCTCGGGCAGATATCAAGGTCGTTTTACGTGGTGATTTTTGACCTTTTTAAATATTTTCGCTTGATTACATCCATAAAAGTTGTTCTTCCTTGAGTCTAGTTTCCGTGGATATCTTATTTGTCTCATTTCATACTTAGTTTATCGGTCAAAAATATTTTTAACCATAGAAATGTCATTCTGGGTGTGAAACTGGAGAGTATGTTATGTTTTGGAGTTTTTGACTAAGCTAATGGACATATGTTGGTCCGAAAATTTTATGGAGTTTTTTAGCATGTTTTTATGAATGTTAATTGAGGTTTTATTGCATGACTAAAGCTTTTGATGATAGATTTCCTTAGATCTAGAAACTTGAAAACTGGAAATGGAAAAACAGTTTCTGTTTTGGGAAAGTTTGAATATTTCGTGGTTTAATCTTGCTCCAAAGGATTTGATATTTTTATGTGATGATTCTAAGTCTCTTATTTGCATATTAGGATGTTATTTTGAAGATATTTAGTATTAGTTCCAAAGATATGATTTTTCTATGCAAGATGATTTTGGTTAGGCCTAAGATTTGATGTTGTTGAGTTAGATCCAAGTTTTAATTTAGTTTTAGTTATGTGATTTTAAGTTTGATGGTTGAATCTTCTTTAGGACACATTTTAAAACCATTTGATGTTTTATTTTGAAGATCACATGTCTTTAAACCATGGATCAAGAGATTTATCAAAATTAGTTGAGAAAAAAGTTTCTATTTTTGGATTAAGTTTAAAATAAAAAATTTTAAATGTTGTTTCGTGATTTTTGATGACTTTTGTTTGATGATTTATTGCATGGTTTATCTTAGGATGATGTTATGAATATGTTAGAAGTAAGATTTTTTTTTTTTTGAATTCTTAGAGATATTTTTATTAAGGTTAAAATTTGTGATTTAAAGTTTTACTTTTGTTAAATAGTTTGGATCTTTTTACAAAAAATTTGGTGTTAATGATTATCTTTTTCTTGATAGATATTTTAAGTATGTTTTAAACTTAGGATGGAAAGATATTTGTTGCAATAATTTAGTTTGATCATGAGTTTTTAAAATTTGAAGGAATTGCAACAAATCAAGGGAAATATAACCTATGTAAGTTTCGGACCTTTAGAGTTTTAATAGTTGTGTATGGTTTTAAATTTTTCTGAGTTGATATTCAAGTTTAGGATAAAATTTACATGAGGAACGTATATTTTGATAATTTTTAGAATTAGGATGTGAAATCCTTAGGTTATGGATAAAATTGTCATTTTTTCACATGTAGAGGGTAAAATGATAATTTTTGTCTCTTTTCATATATCTAATTGTTAGTTAGAATACTCTCTTATAGTTCCTTGTGCTTTATTTTCATAAAACGTTACGATTGAGGTAAGTTAGTTCTTAACTTACTATCAGTTTACTATGTATGTGTGATGGGTAATGGAACTATAATTATATTCGTATGTTATTATATATATCATGTCATTACATGTTTATTTGTTATATGAATTATTCTGTCATGAAATACTTATTTGTTACATAATATATCCTGTCATATATTACTATCTATTGCAAATATGTCACATTACATATGCCATCTGTTATATGTATGTCATGTCATGTAATATTTACCATCACATATTATGCCATGTTATGAAATATTATCTGTTACATGTATGCCATATGATGAAATGTTGTCTGATATATTTATGTCTCAAAGTACGTCATGTCTATCTTCTTACGTTCATGTCACGTTATGCTACGTTAGTACTTCTGTCATTTTGTATTCACACCATCCCGTCTCGAATACAATTTGTGTATATCGAGAATAGACTTGTTAAGTTATTCATCTCAATCACGACCCTAAGCGCT
This sequence comes from Pterocarya stenoptera, assembly GCA_003123785.1. Taxonomy (NCBI): domain Eukaryota; kingdom Viridiplantae; phylum Streptophyta; class Magnoliopsida; order Fagales; family Juglandaceae; genus Pterocarya; species Pterocarya stenoptera. Next base: position 21,445 of record QEOT01123342.1, on the reverse strand, counting down.
AGGATGGGGTAATATCCTAGTGGAATTCATTTGTTCACGCTGGAGTGTTTAAATAGATGTGAAATGCCCTGAGTTGATGAAGTATAGTTAACAGGTTGCAAATGAGGCCTAACTAGCTGGTCACCGGAGCGCGCCAGGCACTAATGCCGATTGGGCCACAACAACTGTGGAGCATACATTACTTAAGACACAGCAATTGTGACATGTAGAATACGTGGGGCCAAAAAAAATGTGGAGTACGTATTAACGCACTCAGAGCTGGTATAGATACTTGTGTTGTGATGTGGTAATCGGTAGAGACACACGGCTTAGGGGGATCCGTGTAGCACTCGTATGGTCACTTAAATGATTAAGTCTATTGAATAAGATTCCAAGATCATATATTTTACGTTCAAGTCATGTTTCACGTTTCGTTATGTTCAAGTTCATGTTCATGTCAAGTTTCAAGTTTACGTCACGTCAAGTTAAGTTTCAGTTTAAGTTTAGTTATGCAGATACTTTTGGCTTAATCATTCTGATTGTTAGGATATCTCATTTAAAATACTAATGATGGAATCATTCTAATTGTCTGAGTACCTCTGATGGAATATGTTGTGCGGACTCATTCTGATTGTTTACTATTCCTGACGAAACAACTGGCAGAATCATTTTGATTGTCAGAATTTAAGTTCATGTTCATGTTAAGAAAAAAATTCAAGTTCATGTTCACGTTAAGTAAAGAATTCAATTCACGTTCATGTTAAGTAAAGAATTCAAGTTCATGTTCATGTTCAAATTATGTATGTTCATGTTTATGCTATGTTTCAAGTCCATATTATGTTTCAAGTTCACACTCATGTCAGGTTATATTCACGTTCATGTTATGTCATATTCACGTTCACGTTATGTTTCAAGTTCACGTTTATGTTATGTTATGCTCAGGTTCATGTTAAGTATGTTCACGTTCATGCTATGTTTCAAGTTCATATTATGTTTCAAGTTTACATTCATGCTATGTTACTAGTCTATGTTATGTTTTAAGTTCACGTACATGTGATGTCACGTCAAGCTAAGTTTAAGCTTCAGTTCAAGTTATGCCATTTATGCCCTACTACATGTCAAGTTATGCTATGTTTATTTACGACTTTGATTATGCATTCATGCTTTTACTGCCATGCATACATCATTGGCCTGTGTGGAAGTTTCCTATTAACTTGCTGAGATTTGTAATCAAATCTCACCGTGGCAGTCCCAACTATCATTCTCCCTGAATGGTAGGGATGTGTCAGGATCAGAGCAGGGAGCAAACACTAGCAGACTGGAAGAGGTTGACTAGATGTTGTGGATGCAACGCGAAGCTTGCAACCTCCATAGGTAGGTCTTTGGATAGTATTTTGGCATTGTAAGTCGAGTTACGCGAGTTACTCAACGAACTAGCCCAATAGTGTATTTTGGTAATGTAATTATGGTGACAAGTCTCTGTTATTTTGAGATTACAGTCTTCTATGATCGGTGCTGTAATCGTGGATATTTATTCTTTTAGATATGCATGGATTATGTTTTAACTATTTGGAATATTATAAGTTTGGTGCATAGTATTGCTCAAGAAAAAAAATTTATCCAGTGCTAATATTGCATAATGTTAGATGTATGTTAGGAACATTGCATCTTATATGTCATGAACGGGGGCAAGTAACCTTGTGTTGCATGTCCTGACGCTTTAGATGTCCCTTCGATCCCAAGCGGTATCTGGGGGCGTCACATTGGATGTGGCACAGAAGTACCAAAAAGCATTCGAGCGGATGGAGGTCTGAGGCCTGAGGTATGCTTTGTTGGAGTTAGCAGGACAGGGGCTTGGTGCGCCGGATGCACATGATTGGACCAGTGTGAGCTAATTTGTTGAATTTTTAAGAATTTTTTGACATAACCATGCAGCTATCTGGATCCAAATATACGATTGCGAACTTATTCTTCAGCAAGCTCTCAGAGCTTCACTTCCACTTAGAAAATAGTTGTACTGATTCTGGTAGATTGTTATATGCTATGGCTACAAGGATGAAGACCAAATATGATCAATATTGGGGGAATATTGAGAAGATAAATAGATTACTATTTGTGGCTGTGATCCTTGACCTCCGATATAAGTTGGCCATTCTAAAATTTTGGGTAAATTTTGTCCTTGGGGCAGTGAAGGCTGCAGAGTTTATTAGAGTGCTAAAAAGTTATATTGATGACCTATATAATCACTACAGCAATAGTTGTTAGCCTTCATCCGCAAATGGTAGCTCCTCACATTAGAAGCCGACGGGGTCGACAGCTTCCTCAGGTGAAACTGACCCATCTGTAGGGGTTAGAGGCCATAATATTATACAGCAGTATCATCAACTCATGTCAACAAGGAATATTATGCAATGTACATCTGAGGTTGAGCAATATTTTATGGAAGCTGTCGAAGTATGCAGTGATGTATTTCAGTTACTAACTTGGTGGAAAGTTAAGTCTACCAAGTATCCAATGATTTCCCGTTTAGTCTGAGATGTGCTAGCCATTCCTGTCACTACGGTTGCCTCAGAGTCGTTATTTAGTACTGGAGGTCGCGTGTTAGATGCTTATTGGAGTTCATTGTCACCTTCAACCGTATAGGCCCTTGCTTGCACACAGAATTGGATAAGTGAAACCCCCATTGGACTAAATACTGTCGGTGTTGATGCCGAGAGCTGTAGACTTGAATCAGATAAGTTTATATGCTTTTAAATGATTATTTAATTATTTTTAATATTTCTAACTTCTACTTTTTATGATTTTAAAGATCTAATTATGAACTCTAACATAATTGCTAATGACTGAGTGTCTGAGACGAACGCTCCTTGGGAGTTGGGAAGGAGTTGAGAGAACTCATTTCTTGGTAAGAATCAAATTCTACTTTTACCGTGTTCAATTTTTTATTATCAATTTTTTTTATTTATTGATTGCAACTTTCTATCTTCATTTCAAGCATGATCAATGGACCAAAAAGCATTTGAGTAAAATTCTTGTTTAATATTTATGAAGTTATATTTCAAGGCTAAGTCAATGATGTTATTACGTTCTAAATGAGACTGTTATAACTTATGGCTACATCAGACGTGCTATTTAGTTTTTAAACTATTGTATTTAAGGTTTTTTTTTTAATCTTTTCAATATATATATATTTTTTTTACAGATTTGGACTTGGGCTTTCGTGATCATATTTATGTAGTTATATTTTTGTAGTTACATTACATTATGCTCGATCCGAGCAAAGACTGAAACAAGGACCCACCACGTGATATTCTTATTTAGGCCGCATTGATTTTTGTCTTTTTCTTTTTCATATTCTCTAGTATTAATTATCTTATTTGCAATTAGGATTTTGACCAATTAAGTCATGTTGCTTAAAACTTTTATTAGTATTAGATTCTTCATTCTTTTGCTGGTGGTAACGTTTTGAATCTTTTGATATATATGGTAGTATTGGTGCCCTAAAGGCATTTTAATTTCTCTCCACAACGTCCTATATACACAAAACAAACACCCTAAGCAGACATACAACTCGATCTGTAAGAAACGTAGAGAAACAAACGGTCCGACTCCGAACGAAGGTCGGAGTTTCGACCTCCATTCAATGTTTCGATCGGATGTCGGAACTCTGACCTCCATTCGGAGTCGAGCTCCGACTCCAGGCCGGAGTCGAAGTCGGAGGTCGAAAACGACAACTCAGACTTCGTCGGAGTTGAAACTTAGCCCTAACGTTAACAATGACATCGTCTGTGGGATCGTAATAGATTTTGCATATTCTTCTCATGCCTGCGACAACCCGCTCGAACAACTCAGAAGAAACATAAGAGACGCCATGGAAACAAGGTTAAAAACCATGGAGGAGTGGGTGTGAAACTAACTGGCGAAGTACAGGTACTCCACAAAGAAAACGAGGAGCTCAGAAATCCCTAGTGGGAGTAAAATGGCGGGGAGGCCAACGACACTGAGCACATGGGATCCCGAAACATGCAAGTGGGACCTAACAAAGAAGAGGATTAGAAACACGTGTAGGACGAACTTCGCAGCCTCAAAGGAAAATACGAAGAAATAGCTGGGAAAGTGGGTATCTTGTCAACGGTGGACCAGTTGCTCACAAGCACGAGTCATACTGAAAAAGTGATGGCGGTCCCTTTATCACCAAAGTTTAGAGTTCCCACTATGGAGATATATGACGGAGGAAGGGACCCCCCTTGAGTACCTGGAAACTTTCAGATCTCATATGACGTTGCATGGCTTCCCCAGGGAAATTGCTTGTAGGGCATTTCCATTAACCTTGAAGAGCACGTGTATGGTTTAGGTCGCTAGCACCCAAATCTGTGGACAGCTTCGGTGAGTTAGCAAAACTTTTCCTAACCCAATTCATGTCTAGTCGGAGAATGCGGCGTCTAGCTGCGTACCTCTTCATTATCAAATAAATGGAGGATGAAAGCCTGAAGTCCTACTTGGCCCGATTTAACAAAGAGCGCATGACCACTAATGACCAAGACTAGAAGATAACCTTAGCGGCGCTCCTAGGAGGGGTCTGGCTACGCTCCTAGTTTATGGTAGAGCTAGCCAGATAGACTTCCACGACATTGCAGGAATTCATGGACCATGCCGACAACTTCATCAACATGGAATACACTCATAGGGCTTTGATAGAGCCGCAAAGCAAGAAAGTGGAGCATGCGGAGAGGAAAAAGAAGGCCCCAACCATGGCCAAGTCCCATGAGAAAGGAGAAAAAGGCTCCCAGGAGAAGCGACGAGAGGAAGTCCCGGCAAAGGGACCCGGACGTAGGTATGACTGGCCCACGTTCACCATTCAAAATAAGGACGACCGGGGAATAATGCACTGCTACTGCATGTACCATCAGTCCATCTCACACAACACCAAAGATTGCTTCTCCTTGGGAGGAAGGAAGGAATATGGGGAACAGCAGAGGTGCCACCGCTCCCTAGCCAGAAGACAAGAGCAATAGAGAAGGGGAAGATAGAGGGAAATGAGTTGGGACCTAGGTGGCCAACACAGATGGGTGAACAGCCCTCAACGACTGGCAAAGAGGGAGCCATCGCCAGGTAGCCCCCATTCGTCACCAAGGCTGTAGCCCCCCTTGGAAAAATTCGAACCATAGCTGGGGGGTTCTCAGGTAGGGCATCACCTCGTCGAGTAGGAAAGCACATGTTAAGCAGGCCCAATACTATGAGGTATACTCAGCTGAGTATCATCCCACCAAAAAATGAAGGGGTGACCCTACCCCCATGATGACGCCTTAGTGGTTACAATGCTCGTCACCAACTTTACCACCCGCAGAATCCTCATTGACAAAGGAAACTCCGTGGACCTCATGTTCTGGGAAGGTTTTGTCAAGACAGGTATTGAGGCCTCTCAGCTACTGCCTGCCCCCATGCCCTTAAAAGGTTTCTCTAGAAGCATTGTCTAGCCGGTGGGAACCATCACACTATTTGTCTTGGTGGGGAGTAGTCCTTGTTATGGTCAACTTCCTAGTGGTGAAAACTCTATTAGCATACAACGCCATCATTGTGAGGCCCACCCTTAACAGCTTAAAGGCCGTCACCTAGACCTACCACCTCAAAATGAAATTCCCAACTTCCTAGGGAGTGGAGGAAGTTTAAGGAGAGTAGGTATTGGTGAGGGAATGTTACGTCCAGGAGCTAAAGCAGAAAGATGAAGGCCCACCTTAAATGGCAAAAACGGAACAAGATAGGCTAGGCACCTTCAAAGAAATTGAGGCAAGCCTCCGTCTATACCTCGCCCTACCAGTTTTGAGGGGGGAAGGGATGGTGTACAGCTTTGGAGAGAAGGATGGATGATGACCTCCCCAGAACGGGATTTTGTGTTCCTTAATTTTGTAACGCCTCTTCATCTAGCTTGTACATTCCTTTTTATTTAATAAAACGTGAATTTTTAGGACAATGCAAAATATCTACTCCACGCTCTTATATTACCAATAAGGCACCAACAATAAAAAGAGCGGCTAATGAAATCTATGGCGACAAGATCATCAACAAATTAGCTCATCGTGGGGTACTATAGGGAAATGTTGGCCTAAAGGTTGCCTTATCCCTCCCTGCAGTGGAGTACGGGTCAGCCTTTGGCGGCCTGAAAATAAAAATTTTACCTTTCTTGCAAGCGTCAACACGTGGATATGGGGTCCAGTCACAAATTGCCTAAAGTTACCTCCCTGCAGGATACTATAGGGAAAGGTTGGCCCAAGGGTGGTCTTATCCCTCTCGTAAAGGAAAGCAGGATCGGCCCCATAACTCTCCCAAATAAATTACCCCAACCTCCACAGCAATGAAGAGTGGGACCAACACCAGTTTGATCTAACACTTACCTTTCCTGTGATATCAACGAGCGGGAGTTGGTCCAGTGACAGACTGCCCAAACAACTCACTTCATTCTGGGACTCAATAGGAAAGGGCCAACCTAAAGGTGACCTTTTCCCTCCCGTAGAGGAGAGCGGGTCTTGCCTTAAAGGTGGCTCGAAGCACTTACCACGGCTCTTATCGCGGCGAAGAGCAATCAGCCAAATTGCTGTCCTAACTTACCTCCCTATGAGATACCACAGGGAAAGGTAGGCCTTAAGTTTGCCTTGTCCCTCCCACGATGGAGTGCGAGTTAGTCATCAGCTATCCAAAATTAGAAAATATACCTTCCTCGTAAGTGTCAACAAGCAGAAGTGGGTACAGTGACAAACAGCCTGAATAACTTACCTCCCCTCAGGGTACAAGGGGAAAGGTAGATCCAAAAGGTTACCTTGATGGACACAAACCAATTTGTTACCTGGGACCGATCAATTTCTTCAATTATAAATTGGACAAACCCTGCATTTTCGTTCGATTGATCATCTATGTTTTTTGGCCAAAATATGGTCAAGACTTTGGGGAGTCACCAGTTCAACCCCTACATCCAGCTGAGCATTTAAGGATTTGATTTTGGGGACGATACAATAGCTCCCTATATTTTGGGCTTTACTGTAAATCCCATTTCGAGTTTAATATTGCTTTCCTCCTTTCTCCCTTTCACCCTCTTGCATTTCTCACTCTCTATCTCTCGTGCCCTACTATGCTCCCGAGTCTCCTTCACATCCATCAACAACAGCCCCTTTTATTGTCTTCTTTGGCATTTTTTTTAAGGCACGTGCGCGCACACTCACACACACACACACACACTCTCTCTCTCTCTCACTCTATGCCTTAGAAATCCTTTTGATTTTCTCTTGCTCTCACTCTTGCATAGAACAAATCCCTAAGATGTCCATCGACCATTTTTGTTCTTTGTTGACAAAATCTATTATTTTGTATCTCTTGTCATGCTTGCCTAGGGTTTTTTGGTATGATATTTTCTTTGTAATGGCTTATTTGTGATAGATTAGGTTCATTTATGCTCAATTTGTGATATAATTGTGATTTGTGATAGTTCGGTTTCTACCATTGGGCTATGATCTCTAATCGATTAGCATATCTTTCCATGGTGCTATAATTTCCATTAAATGATTCTTTTCCCTCTACCTCCATTAATTGTGAGTTATATGTTCTTGAGTTATATGGATTGAGTTATATATTTTTGAGTTATATTAGAATCACCTTTGTCATCTGTCATTTCTTGGATACGAGTTTTGGTAGGTTCAAGGGATACTCTTAAAGTGTCATGACCAAGTTATACTCTTTCATTGTCTGCATTTGTTTTTTGTGTATACGTTGTTTATAATTGTTGCATTGTTCTTGTTTCATGTGATTGTTCTGGCAGCTCTTGAGAGTGTGATTTGGTTACTTTATTGCATTGGTCTTGAATTTGTTGTTGGAACAAATATTTTGCAACTTGTGGTATTGCTATGCATGAATTGTCATTGGGGATGTATTTATAATGTAACGAGGTTGTGATGATGGTTGAATTGAATGTTAGGAGTGTAAAATCAATAGGTATTGTGAAAGGGCTTGATCTATATGGTAGAGTAACCCATATTACCATTTTTATTGTGAAAGGTTTCATAAAGGCAACTAGAATTTGCAGTCATCGAGCTTGTGCTCGTTTTTTTTGTCTGACATTTGACCATTCTGAGCCCCATGTTATGAGTTTATTATACTTTTACCTTGTTTTCTCCATTTGGGTGAATTGGCAGCTCCTAAAAATGACAACTGATTATCCTCCTTCTATTGTTATGTTTTTCTCTTGACTTATATGCTTTTAAGTTGTACTATTAACTAATTCTTCTTCCTCTATTGTTATGCTTTTCGCTTGATTTTATTATATGTGCTTGAGTTATATCATTAACGGTTGAATTTTTGGGATTGACTTGGCAGCCCATTCTTCTCGATTCTTTTTCCTTTGTTGTGATGTTTTTTTGTTGCTATGTTAACTAGCTTTGTTAGGATATAATTTGTTTAACTATGTTCTTGAGTTATACCATTCATTGTTGAAGTTCTTAGGGTGAATTGACAGCCTCTTGTGATCGATTCTTTTCACTCTATGGTGAGGTTGTTTTGTTTATGTGATAACTTGCTTTATTGGGATATAATTTGTGACAATATGTTCTCGAGTTATACCATTAACTGTTAACTACTTGGGGTGAGTTGGCAGTCCCTTGTGTTCAATTATTTTCCCATATTGTTCTCTTACTGTGATCAATGGATTTGCTAGGATTATATGAGGTTGTGACGATTGTTGTAAACAACTAATTTTTATTGTGAAGTCAGACTTCATTAGAGACAAGAGAAATGGGCACAAACACCATGACAGGGTAACTTGGATGGCTATTATCGGTGCAAACTTCACATAGAGACAACTGTGACTTGCAACCATGGCACTTGTGCCCCATTCCTCTACGTCACCACTGCCCATTCTGAGCCTCCTCCAGTCCAGATTTATGAGCTGATGCTCTATGACTTTATATCCATGAATTGATTTTAAACATTGAGGCTAATTTTACATGTCTAAATTATTTTATTATCTACTTTATAGAGATGGACTTGCAAGAGCATAGAAATATGTTCTTCTTGAATCTCTTAAATCAAAACCCTAACATTGACTACTCATTCTTGAGTCAAACTCAACATAGTCCAGTGTAAACGGAAGACTATTCACCCCAACCCCAAGTTGAGGTTCTTACCACTAAGAAATCATAAAGGGATGCCAACTTCATCTAAAAGGAAGAAAAACTACTTGTTTCGACGTGATTAAATATTAGTTTAGATGCAATACAAGAGATGGATAAAAAAACATACCCAATGTTAGGAGAAAACTCTTCATAGTCTAGTGTAGATAGAAGACTTTTCACCCCAACCCCAAGTTGAGGTTCTTACCACTAAGAAATCATAAAGGGATGCCAACTTCATCTAAGAGGAAGACAAACTACTTGTTTCAGCGTGATTAAATATTAGTTTAGATGCAATACAAGAGACTGATAAAAAAACATACCCAACGTTGGGAGAAAACTCTATGATATTTCAATGAGTATAAGTAAAGTACGATTGAGCATACAATTGGGTCCTTAATGCATCGATGATCGACGATTCAAAAAGTGATCAATAAATTCTAAGCGAAGCTAGCCCAAGTGGAATGGTTAAATCAAAGTGGTTACACCGAGTAAGACAATGCATAGAGTTCTTCTAGCTTTTTATGCTATTGTCTATACATCATTTTTATGCTTTTGGACTATTACTACACACTTAAATATATATATATATTTTTTATGTTCGTTTATATTTTGCAAGTTTGACAAAGCAAAGATTATGTATCAATCACTCAAGAAGACCCAATTTCCATTCGAGCATTGTTGACATTTGTTGAACAACCAATCAAAATGGATTGAGCATTGCTCCAAGTACCAGGAAAAGAGAAGATCTACGATGTCGCCAACCCTAACTCATACATCTTGGGTTCCCAATTCACTAAATGAATTTAAGGGGGAAAATATCGTAGAGAATGATGTTATTGACTTAGAGAGGCCAGTGTGAAAGAAAATGAAAAAATTCAAGTCAAACGAAAGAAGGACTCCTGGCTAGCTGAGGACATTGTAGAGATTTAAAGGATGAAATATACACTTCTTGAGGAGTTACACCATCAAGAGAGAGTATTTTAGTCTTAAATAACAAAAACTACATTTTGATTGTGAAAGGGAGGTGCATAGAATACACCAAGAGAATGAGAGAATTAGGTTGAAAATGGACAGGCTTCATGGGACCAACTGCTCATTTTCTCTCGATTGGTCACAAGCATCACATTTGCGTTTTAAATCTCCAAATTAAATTTAGCAGATCATTGTTTAATGGAGCCCAGTGTTTTGAAGTCTTCGAAATATTTTAAATGTTTAAAATTATTTTAAATGTGATATTTTTAGTATTAAGTAAGCATTTTTATATTTCTTTGGAGCCCCAAAAATAATATAGTTTTAGAAAATAATTTTATTTAAATGGTTTTAGTCCTTTAAGAGTATTATGTAATATTCATTATTTCATTTTATATTAAAAAATCTATTTATTTAGATGATTTTAATCTCTTAAAATTTTTTTAACAAACTTCATCATTTTATTTTATGATGAAAGATTATATTTTTAGAATTTAAGTTGGGTTTTAAATTAGTCCTATGATATTTCTATTTTAATTCCTATTTTTAGTTAGTTTATTTTTTGTTTTTAATTTCTACCAATAGATCAATCTGGGGACCCCTAGATGAAGGGTTGGGATTAAATCCCAAAATTCCTAACTTTTCCCCCACTTTCCCGCTTTCCTCGCTCTCCTCTCCTCCCTCCATGTCGTCCCCTTCTCTCGCAAGCCTTCATCGCGGCCAGCCCTTTGTCATCGCCACACGTCAACGACACTAGCGACCTCCCTCCACCTCTGATCGCTTCCTCCACCATGGATCTCTCTCTCTCTCTCTCTCTCTCCGAAGCATGCACGTAGCCCTTCTCTCCCTCCTCCCTCAATTTCTCTCCACTACGCCGCATGCCTCCATCATGAGCAGCCCCTACGAGCCTCGCTGACCACCTCCTCCTCCTCCCCCAGCCCCACGTCTCTCCCTCTCTCTTCCTCCTTGAGCCTCACCTCTCTCTCGGGGTCTCCTAATTGCCACTGCTGAAAGACGCCACAAGCCACCAGCGTAACCACCCATGGCCACAAGGTGGACACTAGCCCCTCCACCGGAGCCTTTACTCCTTCATGCCCAGCCTGAGGCCTCTCTCTCGCACTCCCTCTTTGTTCCTGTCGGGCTCAGCCCCTTTCTTCTCCTAGTGCCACCGCGACGCCACCAGCACCACCATGGGCCCACACCACTCTAAGCAACCACAACGCACCTAGCCCCTTTCTCCTCTCAGATACACACGCACACTCCCTTCTCTCCACCGTACACGGCCAAACCCAACCACCACTCACTAGCCATCAACCACCAAGGTGAGACCAAACCCACCTCCTGCCGCCACCACAAAGCCCCACCAAACCCTAGCTCCAACCACCTAAACAACCCTTCCCTGAACAAATGTATCCACCATTATGAGATCACCGTGCAACGAGCGACACGCGACGAGTCAACTCTGACGCATGGTATGATTCCTATTTCTTTCTCTCGATAGTTATTTTATTGTGAAACTTGATTGGCGTTGTGGATAGTGTTGTTGTTGTGAAATGTGGACAGTGGTTGTGGTGTAGTTATAAAGTGTTCTGTGGATAGGTGGTGTGAAGTGTTGGGAACCGTGAATAGTGCTTTGTAGAGTATTTTGTATTGTGGCTGTAAGTAATGTGAAGTGGTGGAGTTGTATAGTTATGGCGTAATGGTTGTATGACGTGATGTTGTAAAGTGTTGGGATTAAATGTAGAGTTGTCCTGTGAGAAGAATTGGGTGATTTATTAGTTGTGCAGTGGTCAGATGCTATGTGAAATGATGGGATCACGGTACAGTTTGGATATAGTTGGAAATTGTGTAAATTATTGGGATAGTTGTATATTTTGTGAAGTGGCATGATTGCAAGTGAAGTGTTGAGATTGTAAAGGTTAGGGAAGACTGTGAAGCATGATGATTGTATGTATTTGAGTTGGACGTTGGTGTCAGGTGTATAAAACTTGTTTACACAAGTGGGTGTTTAATAGATTATATTTTGATCTTAGTTGATTAAAATGCGTAGGATACATGTGTAATTTGGTTAGACGCATGTGCAGAACAAACTTACCATAAGTAATGGATTAAGCCTCAAGGTTGGTTTAAAGTTATATAGTATGCATGGTTAAGATTACGGTGAAGTATTGGTTAGATTATGCATGAATAAAGGAAGGGATGTATGTATTGACTAGGTTGAGTTGTATAACTTGGTTGGTTTGAGTTATGCATCGAAAGTGATAGTTTGGTAGGAAGAGTATGATGAAGGTGATTGTGAGTCTTAACTTTAAAGTGAATCATGGAGGTTCACTTCAAAGGATAAAAATATGAAGTAGAATGCTTTGTTTGGAAAGGTGACCTCAAGTGGGTCCCAAGCTACGGGTTGAGAATTTAGGATACGTGATAAACGAAAGTATAGAAGATGGATTTGGATGATAAATTGTGTCTAAGTGAAGGAAGTCATAGTGAAGTGAAGTTTATGTATTTTCTAAGTTTAGTTACTTGTGCACTTGAAAAGGAAATGGTGTTAAGGTTATGCATGCATGTAGGTTGCCATTTGACTCGCATATGAATGGACTGCATGAAATGTAAATAGTATGTAGTTCAAGTAAGTATTATGTTCATACTCTTTTAGAGTTTTCTAATGATATGAAAATGAAAAGAGAATGTTTCTCTTTATGATGCTTTATGAAACGAAACGAAATGATATTTTATGAGGGTATGCTAAGTATTAATGTTTAAAAGGTATATGTATATAAAGGCCTTATTTGGCAACCCCTATTTATGCACCAAAAGTAATAGTTGTATGCATGTGCAATGATGTTATATGTAGTAGCTATTATTCTTATTTTCACAAAAGTAAATGTTGAGGTTTATGCTTGATGCTTTTAAATGATGTTTAAATGATGTGATGAAAGTGTATTTAAATGAGGCTATGAAATGAATTTTAAATGATGCTATGAAATGATGTTTAAAAAATCTTATGAAATGATGTTTCGATGATGTTTAAGTTTATGCTATGAAATGATGTTTACTGATGATGTTTATGCTTATGCGTTTAAATAATGTTTATGACATGAAATGGACTGATGAATGAAAGGAAAGGAAATGAATGAATATTTTAATATATGAAAATACGTAACAACCATGATTGAAAGAATGAATGATGGTACCAAATGACTGGGTAGATTGCAATGCCAGGTAAGTAGTATTGGTAGTACACCCAGTGCTGCCCCTAACTGAAAGGAATTCCCAACCTGTGGCCACAGGCAGAATCTGGATCCAAAAGACTGCTAACCTCAATACACAGGGCGTAACAGTGTCTATCGACCAGAGAAAAAGTGAAAAGAGTTAAGTTGAATGTTGTGTAATCTTTTAGCTCTTTATGAATGATGTACAAGGTGTGATGAATGTTTTATGAGAAAGGAAAATATTTTTAGAGAAAAACCTCACTTTGTAATGTTTTCAAAGGAAATAAATGTTTTACGTAAAGTATATAGATGAATGATGAATGCATGAATGAAAATCTATTTTAATATAGTTTTAGAGAATGAAATAATACTTATTTAGTGTTCGACTCACTTTAATATTTATATATGTCCCTCCCCCTCTCAGGGAAACAATGAGAAAGAAGCATCAGGATATACATGGCCTAAGGGAAGTGTGATAGAAGCCTAAACAAGTTTTATGTAACGTATGAAATAGTATTTTTTGTAAAAGGACTTTTAATGTAATTTGATGATTTCCGCTGTAACTCTCTTTTAATTTATAGAACATGTTTTAATTTTAAAATATAGAATCTTTTAAATCTTGGAAATGAAAGAGAAATTTTTTTAAAAGGTTTAGTAATTCTCGTCTCATTTTCTAAAATCTCACCACAAAGACGAGCGTTACACTTTAATTTGCACGGTTTAAAGTTGAGGAGAAAGTTGAAAGGAAGCGGTGGAAGAGTGAATTATGTTGATGGATATCAATGTCTTACCTAAAATACAACAAGCATATTTTCATTAACATTAAATGAAAGTTATGGCAAACTTAATCTAGATAAGCAGTGAAGATTTGTGACAATTGATATGTAAATCTCTTATTTTTGTGACGTTTATATTGCTGGGATTAAGGGTGCAAACGGTTGGTCCGGTTTGGTGATGGACCGAACATTTTCGGTCTATCATTTTTTCAAACCGAATTGGATCGAACATCCATAGGGACCGGATCGGTCCGGTTTGGTTGATCCACCCTAATTATTATTTTTAAATCAATTAATAAAAAAATTTATTTAAAATACTAAATTAAAATTAAGTGACTTATTAATGAGTTATGTAACTAACTCAATAAAAAAATTTTTATATGGTCAATGATAATAAATTAGATGAAAATTACATAATAAATTGTACAATTATTATATAAATAATATATAATATATATTTTTATTTTTATTTTTCATTTAGTCTGGTCTAGGGTGGAAAAACCCTGGACCTGGACCGAGGCCAGACCGAAACTTTTCGGTCCTCTGAAGCATGAATCGAAACTGCCTGGTCTTAGTCTCAATCTGGACTGAAACAACTGGTCCAGTCGGTTTCTCTGATCCGGACCGACCGTTTATCACCCTTAGCTGGGATGTTATTGATCTTTGTAAAAAACCATATGATTGGACTTGATCATGTCATTCGTGCACTAGTATATGATCATGCATAATACACTTATAACGTTGAAGAGTACCACCACGAGTAGATGTTGATTCTCCATCTTTGTTGAGAACTATCTCCAACTCATCATCAAAGATTTACTTATTTGGATAGTGAAATGAGATGAGATAATTTTAGATAAAAGTTGAATAAAATATTGTTGGAATATTATTTTCTAATTTTATTATTATTTTGAGATTTGAAAAAGTTGAATTGAAATTTGAAAAAATTGAATTGTTTATTATATTTGTGTGAAAATTTGAAAAAAGTTATAATAATAAAATAAGATGAGATGAAACACTCTTTGAATCCAAACAAACCTAAGAAGCAATTTACAAAAGCAAAAAGAGCCATAGAAAGAGCGGAGTGAAGAATGAGGCCCGAAAGAAATTTCTCTTAATCTCAAATGAAACTTATTTTATTGTGGATATCAATGAAAGAGCAAGTGTTCTCATTTATACACCAAAATAATATAGTTAGGAAAAAGACAAAAATTATTACCATTAAAAATTTAACTATTAGAGAAGGAAATTTTTTAAAATATGACGGTTGGAATGGTTAAAAAATGTCTCCATTAAGATGATCTTGATTTCCAATGAAATCTTATCAATTTGAAAAACGTGAAAAATAAATCATATATCATATTGAAAAATAAATCATATTATTAAGAACGGATAACTTTTGAAAAATTATTGTCTTAAAAAAAATAATTAGAATTTTCTTAAAAATATTTGTTAGAAATCAATAATGTAAAATAAAAGGAAAAAATGTAAAAAAAAAAAAAGTTAAAAATGTAAAATGAAATAAATTAAAAATATAATAGAGAAAAATTATTTTAATAGAATAAATAAAGAATATGGATAAGAAGTTTTACTTGTTTGGATCTAGAAATCATCTAAACTCATCTAATTATTACAGCTTTTCTAAAATCTTACACAAAATATAATAAATAATTTAAAATTTTTAAATAAAAATAATATTGTAATAATATTTTATTCAATTTTTATCTCATTTTCATCTAAATTCATTATCTCAACTTCCCCTAAAAAGATAGAAGTAAAATAGGAAAATATATTTTTGCATAAAATTTGGCAAAATATTTTTCAGCCCAATGTGAATGATCTGATACCTGATACTTAAGTACATTTTGGATAGTGAGATGAATGAGATAATTTTAGATAAAAGTTGAAAGTTGAATAAAATATTATTAAAATATTATTTTTTAATGTCATTATTATTTTAAAATTTAAAAAAGTTAAATTATTTATTATATTTTATAGAAGAATTTAAAAAAATTATAATAATGAGATGAGATAATAAATATTTCACGCCTTATGGTAGGTTTGGCAAATGGGATAAGATATAAAATTTTCATCTCATCTCATCTCATTTCATTATTACAATATTTTTAAATTTTCTCATAAAATATAATAAATAATTTATTTTTTTTTAAATTTCAATTCAAATTTTTAAATTTCAAAATATTAATAATAATAAAAATAATATTTTAAATTTTCTCCAAACTTTAGCAGGGTACCGAGCACCGAGCTAACAATTCACTCCTTAGATATCAGAATTCTCCTCCAATCCAATTCCATACCAGAGCGAAAATAGGGTTTGTCCCTGCGTGAGTTGCATGAATTCATTTGGCTTCTGTAAACTGGATTCTTATTTGCCCATATTGCTTTAGCTTTTGGACGAATCCCGGGCGTTCTCCTTCAAATCTGCAAAATCTCCAACCCAGAGCCCGACCTGTGAGCACCCCATATTTATGGTAACTTTTCTTCATCCATAACTGGCGTTCCACTTTTGCAGCTGCCATTTTCATTTTGCATTCAACTCTCGTTTTTTATTTTTTTCCCTCTAGTGACGGAGAATTAAATATCTTCTGTTTTTTTTTTTTACCAAGAATTAAATATCTTCTTGATAAAGTTTTCAAGTAATTGTTACTGTGGAGATGCCTTTTGAGTTTCTTATTCCAACTGTTTGTGAAAATGCCTCTGTTGTGTCTTTTGTTAAATATTTTAACATGAAACATTAATTTCTTAAGATAACCCTTAACCCTCTCACTGCTTAAATAAACTTCTGGCCATCATGAAATCTAGAAGAATTTTGTGTCCCACTATAACTCATTAATTAAGTGATATAATTTGAGCTAGCATAAACCCATAAAAATATGGGTGTGTGGGGCATCAAGTTGTAATAAAACTCTTACATCTTTCGCATGCCTAGATATTTATATGTTAAAGTAACAGGGTAGATTTATATGTTGGACATTCTACCTTAATTTTTTGAAAGAACCACTATCAACAGACTACATTGCATGCCTGCGTGTTTGGAAGAAGAGTGAGAAATTTGGTTCGATTGAAAGTTAAAGGGTCGTTTCAGTCGTCTTCCTTTTGTATTCATTTTTACATTCGCGATTGAGTTTTCTGCTATGAGATGCAGTAACTTCAATGAATTGATTTTACTTGTCAATTCCAAAATCTCTTTATTCTTTTATGCTAAATTTGAATGTTGGTGGGTTCCCAGGCAGCATTCATCGGAAGTGAGGACCAAGGAATGTTCCCTTTTCACTATTTTTCTTGATTTAAATTGACAAAGTTAGAAATTAATTTGGCTGATTAAACTTGATAGAGATATCTTGGTCATCATTTTCAAGTTTGATTTTGGACAAGTTTGTTAAAAATTTTCCACAGTTATGCAAGATATTCCAGCATCATTGGGCATTCTTGCTGGGAGTTTTACAGTAA
The DNA here is from genome assembly GCA_003123785.1 of Pterocarya stenoptera. Lineage (NCBI taxonomy): Eukaryota > Viridiplantae > Streptophyta > Magnoliopsida > Fagales > Juglandaceae > Pterocarya > Pterocarya stenoptera. The sequence continues at coordinate 3,883 of QEOT01123342.1, read as the reverse complement.
TTTTTCCACGATTTGGCTGTATCTCATCCCACCACCCCATCTTT
>QEOT01123341.1:12014-56512 GCA_003123785.1 Pterocarya stenoptera | reverse complement strand
GCCTCCACCCTTCGAGTATAACCTCTCTCACCACCGCTCTTAGCACCAGAATCTGTTAGCATTAAAGGCGACATTCGTATTGGCCTTATAACATACAAATTCCCCTTCTTAAGTTTTTTTTTCCTAAATTTGAGGGTTTCTTGTGGAAGAGAGGTAGACAAATAAAATAGACTTAAGCATTTATTGCTTAGATTTTTCAGCCTGCATTAAATGCTAATTAATCGTTATTAGTCTCACTTCATGTATCTATCTCTCCTACTTAAAAAAGGCAGTCCCGTCTGTTTGGAAATGAGCTTCTACTTTCTCAGCCATACCAACCGTTTCGGCCAAAAGCCATAACTTCTCACTAAACAAAACTACCAATGCATGTAGCATTAAAGCATCTCAGGAATGAAGCAATGGCATAATAAGTGTCACGTCACGTATGACAAGGTCAAAGAACTGCCTTTCTCCAAGTACCATTGTACCAAACCAAATGCCAGCAAGAACTAATGTATTTATCCAAAAAAAAAAGACCTGGAAGTTAACCTAAATTAATTGCCTTGCCTTGATGATGACTGGAAGCAGATTCTTCTAAGAGGAAAAGAAAAGAAAATCATCATCTCTTGTGTAGGGTGTCCGAATTAACCGCCACATGATTATGAGAAACGTTACATAGACTGATAGTTCACTGTGACAACATGCCCACAAGTGCCTGTCAGTATCAGACTGCAAGTTTGCGCCTCTTATAAAGTAAACTTCAGCCTTCACAGAGCGCTTAGGACCAGAGAGCTCCACCAACGCCATCCACAATTCTTGAATTTGAGAGTTTTTGGCCAACAAGCTCTCTCAGCTCAATCTCGCTAGGGAATCTATGCTCCTGCAGCTTAGAGAAAACCTACAAAGTCCATAAAGATAATATGATGAGAAGCACACGAATTGAAGAGTATTTTTTTATATGCTACCCTCACCAAGAATATTCTACATGTTTCCTGTACCCGGATCCAAAATCCAGGTCACTACAAAAACGGGATTAATGAAAGGATGTTTTGTTGACGAAAAGCCAGTACAAAGTTTATTGCAAGATGGGGTTTTACCAGTTCACCATTACAATATACTTCAAAAGCACCAGAACTCTGCAGGAAGGATTGGAAGAAGTTCCCCAGAAGCCAAGTGCTTGCAATGCTTCCAAATCTATTTGCACGCATGGAATAGTACCAAGGAGGTGGCATCATACCCAACCTGGGAAAAATCTGTTCACCTGCCACTATTATCCCAATGATTCCAAACTGAAAAACCGGTACCACTTTGCTTAGTAGTCGCTTTGGAAGTGGAGGTGGGTGGTTTGCTAGATAAACATTGATCCCAGGAAATGCTGTTTCTAGCATATTTTTCATTGTTACCGCATTTCCTCTGGCACAACCAACAATTTAGATGTGAGTATAGAAAGAAAAAGATAAAAGCAAGAGATAACACCAATTATCTTCATAAGTAAACATCCAAATTTTAAACATGAAAGAAAATAAGGATTGATGCAATTCAAAACAGTTTCTGAAACACCATGTAAAAAAATTACTGATAGGAATAGATTACTTGACTAGGTGAATATCAAAGATCACCATAGAGAGCTGACGTCATGGGCTCATATTCACCCATTGCCACAAGCAATAGATTGAAATGATAAACTTCAAGTCAAAATCTATGAAAAAGATGGAAACTTTCTTTAAAACTCTATATCTATGGGCTAAGGCTAATGTAATGAATGGTGATGATGTGTTGGAGTTATTCTAGTTTTTTCTATCTTTTTAGTCACTGTATGTAGGCATTTCATTTCTTCTTGTATATTGCCTGTGTACTTGGGCTATGCCTATTCATGGTAATAAAATTCTTATTAATTATCAAAAAATAAAGATAGAAACTACCCTGATGACGATTTTCAAGTCTAATCCATGATTGAAATTGTCAAAATAGGACCAACGACAAGATCAGTTTCTAAGATTGAATTGTAGGTGAGAAATGAGAGGGCTGAACATCATGGAAAGAAGAATGAATGAAAGAGTTGGCCATGTAAACTTACTTATACTCAGAAGATAAAGAAAGATTCTACTACCTGAACCTTGAAAATTCTAATAAAGTTTATTGACCAAGGAATTCTAAGTATTTAACCGGGGTTAAAAGATCAAAATGTAACTTTATGACTAATAACAGTACGTCCCACAACACAAATACAAAATTTAGCAACAATTAGCCCACTTATTCCACAATTCATATTTGACCTTTGGCAATCCATGAGATACACATTAACAATATTAAATTTAAAATATTATACTATTCCTTTTCACTTTCCTTTTCCAACATCAACAAATTGGCTACAAAAATCACCAAAGAAAAATGCACACATCATTGCAACTATAATCTATAACTGAACAAAAGTAATCAAACAAAGGATCATGATCAGCAAGAGCTCGACCCAATTAAACAATAGACAAGAAAAATGGGGAAAACCTGTAAGAACAGGAAGAGCAGAAGTTGATGTTGACGTTGCTACCCAGGCCAATACCTCCAGGGCCGCTCGGTTTCTGCGTTTCACCGAAACCGTGTTAAATAAATAGAATATTATACGCATAAAATTACATAAATAATCAAAAACATACATCATACGTATATCCAGGCCCACACACACACACACACATAATAAATTTGAAAATATTGGGAGACCTGAGTTGGGAAATCAAGGGGTTGATGGTGGAGAACCGGTTGGGGTTTGGGCTGGTGATGAGATTGAGGATGATGATGATGATGGGTGGGTTTGGGAGGTGGGGGCGTGAAGAGGTTTATGATGTCTGTACACAACAGGAAGATCGGGAGCCCCAACAGAAGCAACTGAGTTCCATCCATTGGAATGCCTCGCTCACAAACACAGCAGAATGCAGATACAGAAAGAGAAACAGGAAGGAGAGATCGAGGGCAACGGAAATTTCAGGTGAAGTGAAAGGGCAATAAAGTCTTGGGCATTGCAAGGAACTAAAGTTTTTGTAGCCCAAAACGGCAATTTTTATTGTTGCAGTTTAGACAATGTCGTTTAAGATATAAGCTCCTTACCCATTTTACTAGGAAGAATTCATCCTCTTTAAATTCTTAATCAGCTATTTCTTGTCACCTATTTGATATCTTAATTATTATTATTTTCTTAATCTCCTTAAAACTCTTCGTTTTCATATTATTTTCTTTCTCGTTTTAATAAGTTTTTTTGTTTTTTGTTTTAAAATATGTTTATTGATTACTGTTGTTTTTTGTGTGCATATATCTACTTTGATATTAGAGCAATGCTACATAGAAGCCACTATTGTGAATGCACACTTTGCACTCACCATGTGGCTTCTTCTCCTCCTCTTATTTTTTTTTCACTTTAAGAAATGAACGGTCTAGATGAAGCCACATAATGTGTGCAAAATGGATACTGCAAACAGTGGCTTCTATCAATATTTTTTCTTGATATTAACATATTACTTTGGGTTCCTGTCTTTTTTTTTTCTCCGTTTCTCTCTCCAGTTAAAAGGCTCTCTACCTAAGGCCCAAAAATCTTATATTCATGTCCATAGTGTGGCTAGAGATTCGGCTCCACCTACCTTCCTCCTGTTTGTATAGTCTTGACATATTATCCTATTGTATTTTTTTCTCTTTTTTTTTCATTTTTTTATTATAGCACAGGGAAGTGCCGATCTATTACTTTTTGGCCTCTCACGACCACATGCAACGCACTACAAGACTCCCCAGTCGCCAATCCTTTAGATGGTAGAAGCAAATAGTTGAAAGGAGTGGTGCGTACGTCTCATGCTCGGCCCAAATCGCGTGTGAGATCCACACGCCGCCATACTAGGAAGAACCTATCGCCGCCATGCGCGACATTTTTGGGATTAGTGGCCTCGAATCTCTTAAGATTTGACCAACCTCCACTCTTCTAGTGTGGTGCCCTAGTGTGGCGTGTGGTTTTCACGCACCTCTACAGTTCTTGGCAGTTACCCACCGTCAAGTCGACACTTCTTTCGATTGCTATCTTTTTATGTTATCGCTTCTTCTAACTAAGGATCAGTCCAAATCAATGACATATAGCACAAATCTATTCACTGCATCTTGCGGTAGTAGTATTATAGCCTGTTTATTGGATTATATCAATACCGCTTCAGGTGGCGTCCCCTTGTAAAAAATAAGTGGGGGTCAANAGGTTTTGTAAATATCTCTTTTGTTTATGACCTGGACTCAATCCTTTTTGTTGCTTTCTTTTTCTTTTTCTAATTATTATCTTTTAAAATACTTTGAGATGAAGGTAGTGAAAGTGAAAATCTTCAACGAAAACATCAAAATAATTTTTTGCGATGCTCGTTTGCTATCGTTTAGCCACTTGAATCTCGAGTAAAATTACAACAAACCTTCTTTTTCAATAATTCCCTCCTTAATTATTCCAAAGGACAAGTACTTGAATGATCGGCTTATTTTCTCATTTTAAGAAAAACAATATTACAAGTATTGCAATAGGACTTTCTTTTTTGAACATCATACCACCTCTTCTTATGTCTTTGATCCATTTTAAATAGGGGTGAAAACCGACATTGTCGGCGTGGTTTTTGGACAAAACCGACGCCGACCGACGTCTGAAAAAGTGGGGGAGCCACCGACCGTAACCGGTCGATGGAGAGGAGGAAACCGATCGAGCAGTTCTCTGACGGTTCTCGGTCGGCATCGGTTCCGTTGCCGGCAATTATCTACTAAGAGAATAATGAGAGAGAGAGAGTTGCATAGGAGAGAGAGAGAGAGTTACAGAGGAGAGAGAGAGAGTTGCAGAGTAATTTGAATTCGAGAAGAAGAGCTGGGGAAGAAGAAGAAGCATCTCGAAACGGCGTTGTTTCAAACTTATTTTTTTTTCTTACGTTCTTAATAAAACGGCGCCGTTTGATTTAATTCCAAACGACGTCGTTTTCATGATTTGTTGTAACACTTATTAACTAAAACGGCGCCGTTCCACTTAAACTTAAGTGGAACGACGTCGTTTTGACAAGGGAATATTAAAAAGAAAAAAGTTTTATTATATCGGTTGGTTCAGCGGTCCGGTCCAACTTCAAACCGGAACCGAACCACTGAACGTTGGTTTCTTGAAATTGCGACCGCACACAGACCGGTTCTCCACCGGTTCAGGCCGGTTCCTGACGCGGTCGGTCGATTCGCTTCAGTTTCTGTACAGCCCTAATTTTAAATGCTACTTTGATTATTAATATTAAAAAAATAGAATATTTTAAACTACATACCTTCACAAATCAATATGTGATTTGTCATTTTTGTCATACTATCTTAATGCTGAAGTACATGTATATTTAAATAGAAAAATAAAAATAACAAATCACACGTTAATTACAAGGAGATGTGTGTAGTAAAATTTTCTTATAACATTTCTCTTAAAAAAAAAAAAAATAGTAGCTAAACCTTGCGTAATAGTCTCAAGTACGATCGATATGATACAAACTTTAATCTTTTGGATAAAGGGAAAATCACAACTTACCATATCAAAATCTCACCTCCAATCTTAATTAGTTATCACTCTTAGTAAATGCCCACATAAGAGCAAATGGTATTTGAACAACAGGTTTGGATTCTAGCTCTAGCCCATCTTGAAATCGAACCTCATCTCCGCCCACTTTTCTCCATCGAATGGTTGGATTGGACTTGGTTTTTGTTTAGGTTCATCCCTTTAAACATCCTCTTTTTTCTTTGGTTTTTTGTTTTTCCCGTGGTCGGTGTGTTCTGTCCTATTAGGGATAGTGTTTCAATCTCTCAATATAATCATCATCACAAAAATCTAGCCCAAATTAAAGAATAACTATCGTATACGAAAAATATTCTGAATTTTCCCATGAAATCGTAAAAAATTAATCCGTGAATTTTACTCATCTCCTCCACAACCAGTAAGAACAATGTCACTTGGAATTCCAATTTTTGACCCAAATCCCCAAGACTATAAACCATCCCCAACAGTAGATAAAAGAATTTAAAGAAAAGTCCAAATGTAGAGAGTACCACGAGGAAGAACGGTAGGCAGTTTGGCAGGATGTAAACCAATTGGTCGTTAAGAGATATACCCCACCACCGCGGATGACCTCAAGAGACGCGTTCAGGGCCAACAATTCTTTTTCACAGAAGACTCACTGTTCAAATGCATGCTGAGATTTTCGAGGACGGATTCCCAATATAATAGGATGCTGACTGAAAGGCAACCCCATAAACTAGACTTGCATTAAATAAATGTGCAATGAAATACTCATGGGCAGCTTTTCCTTTGAGTCTGCCCACTGCCTGTTGGTCCGTCCAAAATGTTGCGCACTCGTTTATAAAAAAATATCTATTATTAAAAAATTATTATTTTTTATATAAATGTCATATTCACTTTTTAAAAAAAAATACGATGGATTGTAAATATTATATTTTTAGTTAAAATATCAAATAATAATAGAAAAATATTATTATGTCCATTCCATTTGACAACTAGTCAAAATTTTTTTTTATTTAATAATTAAAGAAGTTATTTTAAATATATTAAAATATATATTTTTATTTTTTAAATATGTTAAAAAATTATAAAAAAAAAAATACTAGACGATACGTCCAGCTGGAAAGGTGAGAGGAGCATAGTATCCCACCCATATTAATAAGATAAAAACATTTCACGTTTGCCACATGCTACTGCTAAGAACCTAAGATCACCCCACCAATTACCGTCTTCAAAGTTAGGTCAAAACAAAACAGCAACTTTGAAAGAGCAAGTTCCCACGAACCACACACTCACAAATTGAAACACGCCTTGATATGCGTGTGTATATATATACACTTTGTTCAGGCAATGCAGGCAGATTAGATTAACAGAGAGGAGGGAGATACCGAGAAAGTAAAGGGAAAAACTTGAGGTCGTTGTTCAAAGACGGGTGCCGAGTTATATTATAGTCTTATTTAATATTACTGTATTCTTCAACTATATAGATTTTATATTTCAATTTGTATTGTCCTTGGATATTTTACTTTAAGAACTCTTTCTGTTGTTTGTTTTGCTATATATAACGCCTTTTATTTGCCCCTCCCTCTCTTCTGTCTCTAACTTTCTCTCTCCTTAACCCCGAGAGAGACGTATAGAAGGAAACCGACACCACAGAAACCCTGGTGTGCGTTCCCTCTAATGGCGAGCTGGGTCTTATCAGAATGTGGCTTAAAGCCTCTTCCTCAAAATTTTCCCAGACCCAGAACGGCACCCGTCTCGTGCAAGCCCTCAAAGATCAGATTTTTGCATTTGAACAAAACTGAGACAGATCTCAAATTTCCTTCTACAAAAATTTTAACTGGGTGTTTTCAAGAGAGAAACTGGGGGCTAAAAGTGAGTGCCCCACTGAGAGTTGCTTCTGTCGAAGGAGACGAAGAGCGGGAACAACGAATCGATGGTGCTAATGGGCTCAAAGAAGAAGAACAACAACCGGAGTTCGACCCCAGTGCGCCGCCACCGTTCAAGTTGGCTGACATTAGAGCCGCTATTCCGAAGCATTGTTGGGTGAAGGACCCGTGGAGGTCCATGAGCTATGTGGCGAGGGATGTTGCGGTGGTTTTTGGGTTGGCTGCGGCCGCAGTTTATTTTAACAATTGGTTTGTTTGGCCTCTGTATTGGGCTGCTCAGGGGACTATGTTTTGGGCACTCTTTGTTCTTGGCCATGACTGGTAATTGCAATTTAAACTCTTTTTGATTTTGCAGTTACAGGATGTCCCTCCGTGTGTTTTTCCATTGCTTGGTTTGTGGTGCTTGTTTTGGATGCCAATTTGTAGGTTTTCAAGTAATTGATCTTTCACTTGATTCTGCAGTGGCCACGGGAGCTTTTCAAATAATCCCAAGTTGAACAGTGTTGTGGGCCATCTTCTGCATTCTTCAATTCTTGTACCCTATCATGGATGGTATGTCCTGAGTCCTGATAAAAGTCTATGTTTTTCTCTCTTTTGTTCTTCTATTGTTGTTACAATCCAACGTGTTTTGACCTTTATTTTTTAGGAGAATTAGCCATAGGACTCATCACCAAAACCATGGGCATGTTGAAAATGATGAATCATGGCATCCGGTTTGTAATTTTCTCTGTTCTGTTTTCGTCTTTCTTTTTTTTCCCTAGAAAAAGCTTATTTTCAAGCTGAAAGTTTCCATGTTATTTCTGCAGCTGTCAGAAAAAATTTTCAAGAATTTGGACAACGTTACCCGGACTTTGCGATTTACTGTACCTTTTCCGCTATTGGCATACCCTTTCTACCTGGTAAGCGTGTGGCGTCATGGTTGATTGGTTTCCACCGGTCTAATTCTAAGAAATTATTTGCTGAATGCTGAGAATTTATATTGCAGTGGAACAGAAGTCCTGGGAAAACTGGCTCCCATTTTGACCCAAAAAGCGACTTGTTCGTTCCCACTGAGAGGAAAGATGTAATTACTTCCACTGTCTGTTGGACGGCAATGGCTGCTCTGCTTGGGGGGTTAGCCTTTGTAATGGGCCCTGTTCAATTGCTTAAACTTTATGGTGTTCCATATTGGGTAAACCCTGTTTCATCAATTATATATCGGTCAATTCTGTTTGTAGAAATATAAAATTCTATGCAGTGGGAATAGAAAAAAGTTAATATTTTCCAATCGTAGGGTTAAAATCTGACTTTGCCTCATCCATAGGGTTTTGTTATGTGGCTTGACTTGGTCACCTACTTGCATCACCACGGTCATGAAGACAAATTACCATGGTATCGTGGAAAGGTATGGTTTTTGAAGTTTTATGCTGCTGCTTTTGTATCTATTTGTTTGTTTGTTTGTATCGTGGAAAGGCATGGAAATATGAAAGAAGAGGAACGATGTGCCTAGAGTTGTTGAAAGGTTGATGTTAGTCCACATACATAATTTTTTTTTTCTTGAGACATAACAATGATAAAAGAAAAGAGGAACCCTAGGATATTTTGTTTGATTTTAAGTTTGTGTTATGGCGTTTTCTTTCGATGTGTTAAAGTTTCCTCAATTATGTTGCGACAGGAATGGAGTTATCTAAGGGGAGGGCTTACGACGATTGATCGGGACTATGGATGGATTAACAATATACACCACGATATTGGAACCCATGTCATACATCATCTTTTTCCTCAGATACCACACTACCATTTAATTGAAGCTGTAAGTATCTGTTTGGTGTGATAAAACAAGTCATCATTCACAATTGTGGGATGTTTTCCCCCAATACCTACAGAATTTTGATGTTCATTGTTGTTCCAACTTGCAGACTGAGGCAGCTAAGCCTGTTTTTGGGAAATATTACCGGGAGCCAAAGAAATCAGGACCTCTGCCATTTTACCTAATCGGAAGTTTGGTAAAAAGCTTGCGACAAGACCACTATGTTAGTGACAGTGGGGATGTTGTGTACTACAAAACTGACCCCAAGCTTAGTGGCTCATCATCTAAGTGAAGTAATAGCTCCCAATTCATTCTTTTATTACAACACAAAGAGGTTCTCAAGCCATCCATTTGACCCTGGATTTCCTTGCTTACCTTGATCTATCGTCCTTCAATTTGGCGTAATCCCCTTATGGCATATGAATTTCTCATGCCAAGGGAGAGCTAATGCCTGACAACTATGATTATAATAGCTGCATATTTTAGAGCACAAGCCATATGCATATGTCATTCTCAAAACTGGTGCTGTAATAAAGAAGGAAATATGTGTATCTAATTCTTCCGGGGGGAAATAATATCCCTCAGCAAATATATTATGAACTACCATTTATAATTTCATAATTGATGAACAGTCAGGGGGAAAGCACTGAAGTGAAAGGATAATGATTGTGTTTGAGATACCGAGTAGCATATTTTTGTCGTGTTTTTTTTTTTTTCCTTTTTCATTTCTTTTTTGGTGGTTTGTTTTTGTGGTAAAGAAGAAAGCACGTAGTTCATGTCTCACCTTAACTTTTGAGGGTTGGACCTTTCTCTAAAAAACAGTGTTTTTCAGAACTTGTCTTGATGAAGGGTTGACATCAGCCACTCATCAAATTCTTAGAAGACAGATTCCGAGGATGGCTGCTTCATGTTTACCCATAGAGCTTATTGTTCATTTCTATCCCTAGTGGAAACTGGAAACCAGGAAACCTGAAACGTAAGGCTGAAATATTGCCACAAACTTTGTTCCTATATCACTGTTGTCATTTAAGATTACGTTGTCGTTTGCAAGTGGTCCTCACTAGCTAGTTGCTAATTTACAAAAAAATTGACACCATCCGAATGATCTATCCATTCAGAGAACACTGATTTAAATTTGTCAAGTTTTTTGGCAAGTATTGATTGACAGCTAGCAGTTGTTTGTTTTTCGAGTGAATTGTGAATCGCTGTTTCACATCAATAAGTTCCCCTTCAAAGTTTTTGGGGAAAAAGGATAATTGATTTTTATTGGTAGATTTCAAGGATGAGTTTGTTTCTGCGTTTGAAATTTCGGATTGGGGCAGAAAAGATGTTTGTGCATATGTTTTAATGGGTCTTTTAGGTTTAATGTCCAAATCAATCAAACTGACTGGACATAACTATTTTACACCACTTTTTAATGATATGCTGCACGTTGTGAGTCCGGATCGTGTAGCACATGTTTCTTTTCTTCCTGTAATCTCAAAAAGAAAATCAGCATTATTGCTGCTTTTATCGTAAATCTCGCATTCATCATTATATGTAATAACAGTTTCAAAGTCCTGGAGAAGTGGGTCTTTTGGATACAGATCTCATCTCATCTCATCTAATTTCAACTAATAATCTCATTACTATTTACAAACCATCTCAACTTATTTCATCTCACTGACCAAACGGGCTAGACATGAGAGAGTAATGTATCCAAGTCATGTAGGCAGTAATGTGAAAGTTCCTCAAATATTTAACCCAGAAGACAGTAATGTATCCAAGTCATGTTTGCCACAATCAATCCATGAAGGCACTCTGAAATCGTGCACTTCTGGATCGAGCAACCTCAAATATACTAAATAACAACGTCCTAAGCTGCTCATAGCGCCATAGTTTGCAATCTTATACGCTTCTACTACGTACTTTGCTCTTTGTTCAAGCATATTTCACTCTCTGTCAATCCTTTAGGTAAGAGCTGGAGCTTCAACAGTACGCCAACCCAATTACAAGGCATCAATGCTGAACAACTGATCACTCTTTCTCGAGCTGTTGCATTGAACTTTTGATTCTTTGAAGCAAGAATGCTTTAGGATCCATTTGTCCAGGCGGCCTCCCAATAGCTAACAAGATTATACAAGTTATTTGCATCACAAAAAGATAATCAAAACAGTTAGGAACTCGCATTTATATTAAGTTGCCAAAATCCAAACAACCAATGCTTAGAGCATTCCCAGCCGGCTAGATAAAATTTTAGCTAAATTTAACTAAGACTTATACTTTTTCCTGATTTAGCTATTAAGTTATTTTATAGGACTACATCCCACTTTTTATATTAGCTATTCCATTTTATTATTTTTATTAAAATAATATTTTTTGATCTTTTTTTTTTTTAATCATAATTTTTAAATTCTTATTCTTTCAAAGGTTATATTTTTCAAAATCTATATTTTTAAATATACTATGATTTTTTTTTTTTTACATTTCTCTAACGTTCATATATACGACAATTTTTTTTCAAATTTTCTTTCCTAACGATATTTTATTTTCAAAATCGTTTTCTATTTCTCTAACGATCATATTTTCTAAAATTTGTCATTTTCTATCGGCAAGAATTTTTAAAATTTGGAAACTACCTAATAATCATTATTATTCAAATTTTGTCTTTATCTAACAGTCATATTCTTGTAAAAGCACGTTCTTTCAACGGTCATAAGTTTTCTTTCAATATAAATAGGTTCATTTTTCTTTCAACTTTCATTTACTTCATTCTAAGTTTCTTTTATATTGAATCCCAATTATTACTCTTATGGCTCGTCATTTTTTTAAAGGTCATTCTTTCCTTCGCAATCTACTTCTTAATGACTCTGATGATGAGTTAGAGATGAATGATGTTGTGGATGAAGAACAACAACTGGCACCACCTCGTCAATACATTTGGCATAATCGTTTGCAAGGCCATGAAAAGCTTTTTCATGATTATTTCACTGAAGCACTAATATATCCTCCCAAAGTATTTCATAGGAGGTTCAGGATGAAGATATATCTTTTTCTTCAAATTCAATCTGAGGTCGAAGCTCACAATCCATATTTTGTCCAAAGAATAGACAATGCTGGAAAACTTAGTTGTTCTAGCATTCAAAAGATTACAGTTGCACTAAGAATTCTGGCATATAGAGTAAATGGTGATTTTGTGGATGAACATCTATTAAGAGTTTCAGAGACCACTGCAATGAAAAATCTAAAATTATTTGCTAACGCGGTGGTTTGTATTTTTGAGGAACAATACTTGAGGTCACCAACAAACGATGATGAGATTGCTAGCAATTAATGAAAGTCATGGCTTCCCAGGAATATTGGGAAGCATCGATTTCATGTATTGGAGATGAAAAAACTGTCCAATTGCAAGGAAATGTATGTATTCTGGCCATAGTCGTTAAGTAACTATTATTTTATAAGTGATTGCATCTCATGATTTTTGGATATGACATGCATTTTTTGGGTTGCCTGGGTGTCATAGTGACATAAATGTCTTGGAAAGATCTTTTGTATTTAGTGAGCTTGCTCAAGGACGTGCTCTTCAAGTAAATTACTCAATTAATGGTCATGATTACATAATGCCATACTACCTAGTTAATGGTATATATCCACAATGGTTTGCATTTTTCAAAACAATTCTAGTCCCAATAGGTGTAAAAAATAAACATTTTGCTGCAGCTCAATAGTCTACAAGAAAGGATGTAAAGCATGCATTTGGAGTGCTCTAAGCATGTTTTGCCATTGTGAATCAACTTGCATTGATGTTCAAAGTCTCTGTGCTCAAGGGCATAATGAAGGCATGTGTAATTATTCATAACATGATTGTTGAAGATGAGTGAGATTTGGAAGAAATGAATTTAGATTATGAACAAATAGACAAAAACCCTCCTCCACCAGTATCACACGATCAATCAGATATGCTTATGGAGTTCCTTCGTGGGCATCTTCGCATTAGAGATCGAGAAACTCATTCACAACTCCAGTCGAACCCATCACTTGTACCGAGCCATGCTGCCAAGTCCGAGTCTCACGCTGCACACCCTTGCCTCCCCAAGCTCGAGATGGATCATCATTAATAGTAGGTAAATCACTAGACTTTACTAGTGTTGAGTTGATGTTTGGGTCAATCGAATGTTAGGGATTTTAATGAATTTTCAATATTTTGTGAAAATCTGAGCACGTTGATTGGTATTATTATAAGGGAAAGACATTTTTCTTGAGAATTGTTTGTTTTTGTAGTCTGTACCGACTTATGTTTACACACTAGTACTATGTATAGGGTTGACGGTTATTAAGTCAATGGACTCACCCCTTTATCTTCATTATTACGTTTTTAGATGACTTTTGTCATGTCTCAATTTTTCTTAAATATTGGAGGTGAAACTACTGACGTCATAATGGTAATAAAAAAGAGTAAGTTAATTAAAAACCTTTATAACAAACTGAGTTCAAACCATTAAACTAACTCCAACTATTCTTTTATAAAACTCCAAATAAAATTCTAACAATTCCATAGCTTTCTTTCTAACCCTCCCATGTGTCCTCTAGTCTCCTTATTGGTGTGCTCCTCTTTGATTTTTGTAAAATAAAAAATTTAACATGTAGATTGTAAGTCAATGGTTCGGTATGTAGGATTGATTAAGTTGGGTGTAACAACATGAGTCTCATTGATAAATCAAGAATAAACTGAAAAATTGAAAATGATAACTAAAATTATGGTATGGACGTAAATTAAAGATCTAGTACAATGTAAAAAAGTACTTCCATAAATTTTTCTACATAGGGAACTATCCCTTCAATGGTAGCTATTATTCCCATAAACTTCTCTCCATCTGGGATTTACACTTTCTGATCAATGTCATTCGATCGGTCTGCTTATCCTTCCCATTTTCTTATCTGTTTAGGGTCTACACATTTTCAGTGTACTTATCCTCCCCATACATTTCTCATTGCGCGGGTCTACACCTTCTCATTCTTCTGATTATTGCCATATATGGCATGCATATATACCGCGTAGTAGTGTCTAATGACTTTGTTTGCTAGCAGATCATGAAGAAGTAAAAACACCTAATTTGTTTGGATTCATTGTTTAAAACAATCCCATCTTCTGTAGCATAAGACAAACTTTTTGCATTTCAAGCCTACCCAATTTCATCTATCTTATATAGGCACTTAAGTTTCCAAGCTATCTAGTAGCTAGATAGTTCTACTAATTTCAAAAGAATTTGTCTCTAAACATCCAACAACACAAGTTATTCCAAAAACAATTACCATTACCCACTAACGTAATATAAACATATATTTCAAGCTCCAATCAACTACAAACAACACGACGTAAACATATCAGAAAAATCAAGACTAGAAATAGACTTACCGAAATCGTTCCTGTTGAAGAAGAATCGAAAGAGAATAATATTTTGAGTGAAGAGAGATCGTAAAACTCGAAACTGAATCGAGTGCAATGGATCGAGAGCTTCAAGTTGAGGGTATTTATAGGAATAACACCATTAACTTAGAGAGGAAACCGATGGCCAGTAATTAATAAGGAGCTATGTTACGAACGACGACAACTTACATAATGATCTGAAGGCCGGGTTGGGGGAGCTCGAACATTCTGTAGTTACTCGGCATCATGTGGTGCATAATTTTATGGAGATTTGTGTGTGTGTGTGTGAGAGAGAGAGAGAGAGAGAGAAGAACGCTGGAACGATTTTTTTGTTTTGTTTTGTAAATGGTTGGAGGAAGAAGTGTCTAGCTGAAGAGAAGATATTTTACATTAGAGTTTTGTTTCTTGTGTTGGTATCCTTAATTTTAGTGAAACGATGCACTTGAAGTGCAAATCCATCAGCTCCCAATCGTCGAGTACTTAACAGGTCGTTTGGCTTGGGTTTTTACTGAAAAAAAATTATTGGGTTGGGTATTACAACTTTTGATCTTGTGACACTTGGAATAGATAGTACGTGACACGATTATAAAAAGAAATGTGAGGTAAGTGTATGCTGAGTGACATAAAAGAGAAATTATGCCAGCAGTTTATTTTACTTGGAAGAACTTTTGAAACATTTGACTTTGGAGGACTTTTGTATTTAAATTCTTGTTATTCATGTAGATTTCAAGTTAAAGGGTTCACCCCGGATATGGGGCGTGACATATTGCATTTACTCTCTTGGGTTATCTAAAAAGATAATGACAATGAGTAAGTTTTGTGATTACGTTTTGGGTTGATATATAAGACTTATCTATAAGTATAATGGGCGAGAGTTGATAAGAGATTAAATTTATCTACAATACTCCATTTGATTAGATAAATTTGAGTAATTTGAGTATTGGATGAAGATGGAGATTTCAAAATTGCAAAACTCGAAATTTGGATAATTAAGGCCACACTTTCTAGAATTCTAATGAAGGGAAGTTAGTGCTCCAGTAGGAACTTGTTACAACAAGTCATTTGTAGATTTTCATGAATGCGATTTTGACGTTAAAAAAGAGTTTGATTAATTCAAGAATCTTTCAAGGGGCACGAAATTGATCTATAAAATTACCCAATTAGATATTGATAAGGTACCTAAGTGTGCCAAGTGAGAAAAGAGTTTCGGGACTTTTACAAGGATTATCGCTCGTGGATTTTTTGTAAACCACACATTGGAACAAGAATAGTGATATTGTGAATTGAGGTGAGTTCAACCACTAGATATTCTAGAAGAAGAATTCAAGTTTGAAGATTTTCAGAGCTACTACTGCAGTAGGGATAAAACGGATCGTTTTGTAGTAGCCAGTAGAAGACTCATAATACAAAGGATTTGTAAGAAACTTGTATTAATCTTCAAATAATGGAATTGGTTTGTTTTGGGTAGGGTGCCTTGAAGTGGTTTTGTCTTTAAAAGGTTTTCTCCCATCACCCAAATCCCTTGTATAGCGGTGGGTTTGTTTTCCGTTATCATTGATCATATTTATGTCTATTTCATTGCTAATATTTTACATGAATTAAAATTAGACAAAGAATTGTGACATACACATATTCATCCCCCTCTGGGTGTTATTTAGGGAAAATCTAATAATTGCAAGATTAATCAGCATGATTTTAGAAACTCTATATATGGAATTTATTAATCGCATTATTTTATGAAATCTAAGAAAAAGACACTTGTTCTACTATTGAAGGCCACTAAAATACGAACATCGATCTTTTTTTTGTTTGTTATTTCTTCTATTTTGTCGTGGTTTATATAGTCTCTTTTGTTTTTTAAGGGAAACTATATTATTCATTTATTAGAGAAACTTACTTCCATGACTGGATACAATCTAGGATGTCCTCATATCAAATATGACATCATAAACTAAAATAATACATTTGGACCTCCACCAGTATACTATTTCCTTTTGTGACTGGTCTGGTCTTTACTATTGCTGATACTCTCTACATACAAATGTCCAAAAGACAACACTCTCTACTCAAACAAAGACTCGACCTCACCATTCATAAAAAGAGAGGACTTAACCTCTACAGATAAACGTCCAAGAGACGAACTCTTTTTTTATTTTAATTAACAATAAGGAAACTAAAAAAGAAAGCAGTAAGATAGATGCGAATGATGAAGGATTACAGTTTGGATCAATTCTGATAGACTTTGAAATCTATGAAGGCCCATAAAGGCAACACACTTGTCTCTTTTTAGCTACAGATGTCGAATCTAAAAGGTTTGGTGATGGTGAGTCCAGTGATCTGGCACATGTGTCGAGAAGATTTGCCGAAATGGGTGGCACATGAGAACCACGTGCATATGTGGGCGGTGCATGAGAACCACGACGGTGATTTTCGCAACCACCACTTTCCTCCAAACGATATTTTTCAACCTGTAAATCTGCTTGTGCCATGTGTGTCTCTCAGGAGTTGCCGAAAAGCTATATATCTACCTGTTTCGATCTTGAAGAAAGTATAATAAAACTAAACAAAAGAAACATTGATAGACAAGATGGGTGAATGGAGGAACCTTCCCCTTTATAGAGAGAGAATATAGTGTCTTATTATAAATGAGAAAACGCAAGCCTTCTTCTTAATCTTTAGATTTTTTGAGTCCCAATATTGAGTTTTTTTCTCCGTATTCCAATATTTATTGATTGATAAACTAGCTATATATGTATTTCATGTATCTTATCAGCATTAAAAGTAAATAATAAAAGTACAAACTACATAAAATAATATTTAAGAAGGCCGGACGTTGCTAGGACGACCGGAAATCATACTAGATCCCAAGTATACCGATAAGTGCATCTTTACTTTTTTTTTTTTTTTTTAAAGCATTTGTGTGTATATTTTTTTTCATATTTTAAAAACACACACAAACACTATAAAAACAAATAAAAAATAAAAAACAAATGCATTTATCGATACACTTGGACGCACGTGATTCAGACAGCTAAAATTATCCTTCAAGAAACACGGGTGGGACGGTGCAATTTGAGAAACACCCTTCCCTTCATCCTTGCGTGGTCGGTGCTCAAAGGGATGGCTGACCTACGTTCCACTATTTGAGGCTTGGAAATATTTTGTTAAGTTGCACGACGCTGCTTTCATTGTCATTGTTTTAGCGTTTGAACATTAATTTTAAAACTAATATATATCAAATGAAACCTTTTTCATATTTTAATATATTAATATAATAAACCATCAATTTAATTAATTAAAATGTTATTTTTAAGCTTCAAACAAGCATAATTAATATATTAACAAAAAATATATAAATTTTCAAAAATTAAAATAAAATAAAAATAAGTTAATAACCGATTGTTTAGCTTGGATGCATAAGTTAACATTGTACGAGTTCCAAACCAGCCTCATGCTCGTAGCCAGTCCAGGACTGACAAATGGCCCACCCGTACCCAGATTTTAGAGCCCGAACCAAAATCGAAGTCGCAAAAGTCGGCGGATTGGAGTTTGTACGACCTGGAAGACCTCGATCATTGGTCCGGACTTCGAAACGTAATACCAAAAAGTCAGCAATTTCGGTAGCGGTGCACGTTCATTATATTTCCAATAGATAAATTAAAAAAAAAAAAAAAAGAATCTGTAAATCAAAAAATAAATGAATCACACAAGTACATTAATGTTGATCTGCAAGGAACATTAGAGAAAAAAACGAAGGGAAATTATACATGTCCCGCTGGGGTTACAGCTGGGAGCTCCCGCTCCTAATTTTATTTATTTATTTTTATTTAATAATTAAGGATATGTTTTTTTTAATAATATTATAATTTTTTTATTTTTTTAAAAACTATTTTTAAATGTTAAAAAATACATATATTAAAAAAAATCAATCTTAAGACTAACGGTGGCTCCCCGCCACGGGAGCTGTAGTCGTAGTTGTAAAGCCATCCAAAAACTAATTAACTAAGATTATGTTTGATAACTAAGTTCAAATATAAAATTTTTATTTTATTTCATTTCATTATTATAATTTTTTTAAATTTTTATATAAAATATAATAAATAATTCAACTTTTTTAAATTTTAATTTAATTTTTTTAAATTTCAAAATAATAATAATATTAAAATATAATATTTTAAATTTCTATTTAAAATTAAAAATTCTAATTTCACTAATTCTCAGCCAAACCTAAGTAAAGTCCGGTGGCTGTAGAGCCATCCAAAAACCAATTAACTAAATAAAGGAAAGAGACAAGACAAAGATATATATAGCTCGATGCATTCGCGGAAGGAACCTATTTAATAATGTTTTTAGTAATTCTGAACTTTCAACAGTCCACGTTGGAAAATAGGTAAACCAACAGGCTCAATTATTATACTCATTGTCCAATCTGTCACATGTTTGGCGATAATCTTAATTATTGCCATGCTGTTTCAAGTTTTAAAATCCCATCTTTGAAAGTGATTTCCAGTTTGTAATGGGGGTCATCTCACTCGATAATTTTCCATCGAAATTATGGATTGTTTGATATTTTAATGACAACACAAAGGAAAGACAACGCCATGAATTAAGATTTTTTTATAAATTTTTATTTAAATATTATTTAATAATAATAAATATGTTACATCTTATATAATAAAATGGAAGTGAAATGATATATAATATTATGTATACCATTAACTCTTTTTAAATAATCACACTATGTTAATCTTATGCATGGTATGTTACATCTTATATATTTTCCGACAGTAAAAAAGTACTTAGCTAAGAAAAACATTCATGTGCCAGCGTTTCAAAATTCTAAAACAGGCCGCATTATAGTCCTGTCTCTAGGCGCGCGTACGTTAAGGCTAAAGCCTAAATCAACGTAAGAAATTAGAGTGCATGGCAGACAACACGGTGAGGGCTAATTTGTCTTGATGTTCTTTATCGTACACTCTATACGCGACCGTAGGTCCAACATTTTTAGCTGTTGTAATGTGAATCCAACGACCAACCTAAACCCCAGCCATGTACCCATCTGCCGACATTATTCTTTTCCCCCCTAAATTTAATGGCGGATTATAGCTCGATCCCTCTCCCATCTACCCTCCTACTATTATTTTATGCTTTTGGTAACCTCTGATTAACTTCCTTAATCTCAATCAGCAACATTAATGTTTTTGCTGACAATTTTGAACCATTCCCACCGCGTTTCTATTTAATTATTGCATGCCAGTCTTTGCCTACCAAGGTAGCTGTCCACTCCATCTCTTTCCCGGACTGAACAATGACTAATTTTTCACGTAATGCCGATTCCGGGTGTTTCTCCGGCATGTTTGGTCGGACTTCATGCTTTAGGAGCCTCCCAACTCACCCAGCCGATAATGTTATTGACTCGAAGACAGTCGACAAGTCTGACGATCAGAAGGAAAATCCGACAGCCAAGGCTAAAATCAAAGCTCCAGCGAACCCAGGAGTCATTGCTCGACTAATGGGCTTAGATTCATTGCCGGATACAATTTGGGTCCCTGGAAAAGGAACCTCTGATTCACTTGTGCGCAGTAGGTCAGTTAGTTTTGCGGATTATATGCTGCAGTTGGATATAAGCCAAACTCAGCATCGCCGGGTTAGAACATCGGTGTCGTTTCGGGAGGTTCCAGCGTTGTCACATCAACAGAATCCTGATCTCTTGGTTGTGTTTCTGGATAATGTGGATGAAACCAAGGGAAAGGGAACGAAGGTGAGAAAATGTGAAAGAGATTTTGGAGATTTGAAGCAGAGGAAGTCCGAGCGGAGAAGCAAGAAGAAGGAGAACACGAGGGAGAGAGCTTCTGTGAAGAAGAAGAAGAAGAAGATGGAGAATCAAGAAAACAACAGGATCTCCATGTTAAGGAACGAGCCTAGGAGAGTTGTCTCCACTAACCTTTCTAACCGCAATACTACTGGATCTGCTAAGCGTTTGAGCCTTCTTCCAACTCACAAGAAGAATGAGGACAGAACTGATGTTGCAAATTTGAAGGAGAAAAGTCCACTCAAGCCGAGAAATCAGAAGAAGCAATCTGTGGAAGCCAAGCCCAAAAGGAACAGAAGACCTCAGGGTACTTTAGCTGTTGAAGTAGAGCGTGATGAACGTCGTGACTCTCAAAATTCAAGTCCTACATATCTTCTTGAAGTCAATGATTCTGAAATGCTACAAGGTCATATATCAGTTTCTTTTTTCCTGGAATTTTACCAATATTTATATATATGCATGTGTGTGTCTTATCATTTTCTAACTCAATTTCTGTTGCTGATATTTGTTACAGAAGCTCAAAGGCCTATGGAGTTGAATTTAAATAGAACAATACCTTCACCAAAAGTTTCTTATACGGATGATCTTAGAATAGGAGCAATCAAGAAGGACTGCGACAACCAAATGGACATTCCTGAAACACAGTATTATGTGGACGTGGTAGAGCAGCTTTTTAGGATGACAGAAACGGATATTGAAGAGTCAAATTGGATAGCAAAGAATTCCCTTGGATTTGAAGGGTTTGAAGAGGTCTGCCAAGAGCTCGAGCGACACATTCTGGATGTACTACTAAATCAGGTTTTAGATGAACTTGTAGAGATTCCCTTTGAAAATCTGGTACATATAATGCTTGAAGAAGCAAATAAAAATTGGGTATAAACTGTACTGTAAAGTTCGCTTTTATTTTTATTTGTTTCTTTTTGTGCAAATTAACTTCGAGACTCGGAGCTTTCAGCTTTCACGTACACTTCTCAGCTATTTTGCATATTGGACATATATGATTGACGAACAAAATTTGATGCTTAACGTACGTTAAAAACACCAAACGCGGGGAAAATACATTACACCCGTTAAATTTACAAAAAGGAGATGATCATCCAAGATACCGGGACACAGTAAAATATTGAAAAATAATTTTTTATCATCAATATCTTTTGATTATTCACTTATATATATGTAGCATCAAATAATTTTATTTTTATTTTTTTTTTAAACCAACCAAACCAATAAAACAAGAAGTAAAATTGTAACCATCATTCTAAATCAACCTCTCATATATGGACGTCCCAATTTATCCGTTCTAATCAAACCTCTTAGCAAAGAAGGGACAACAGCCAAAGACTCCCATGTAGCAGCACAACCATCAGAAGCCAACTTTGCCAAAAAGTCTGCTAGAGCTGGACTGTTTCCTTGTCTATAGACATGCCGTATGCTAAAAGAAATGCCCATTGTAGCATCAAATAATTGACAGGTAATTATAAAATTTAAAACAAAAAAGTTTTTCAATCATTTGATGTAAAAAAAACCCTTTAGAAGTCTTAATTATATGGCATTCAAAGTTTCAACTTTCAACCCAGAATCATGAATTAAGTTTTCATGTACCTCGCTACATATATATGAGGTGATCAAATAGTGAATGAAGTTAAATTTTAATTCGACCAAGTCTAGAGAGCTAGAATGTATGGAATTGCCATGCAAGCGGGTTTCTATTTTTATGATCAGTACCAAGCAAATGCAGGAAAGCCCATGAATATTGAAATAGAGAAATGGGTAATAATGGTACGACTGTTTCTCAAATGTCAAGTATAGTGCCTTTTGGAAGTACAAAGAGATCAAGATCAATTAATTAGGAACAATTGATTCATGACAGATAGAATTAACTCAAACTATCTCACTATTATATACAAATCATAATATTGCTATTCACAAAATTCTCACTTTAATTCATTTTTCAAGTATCCCCTTCACTCACTTACAACACAGAGAAAGTGGTGGGCTTGGGTTGTCCTGGGAAACTTCTGATGCCAAAGTTAGCTAGTGTTCTTCCTTATATAATTTTTCCTTAGAATCAGAGAGGAAGGTCTGTATTTTTACATGGTGTCCGACTTTTATACTAGGTATCGGGGGAGCATTTCGTACTCAATGTCAAGCGTCAATGTCTTGCACACAGTTGCCAAGTCGTGGCTCCCAGGGTGGTGCTCCCCGGGTAAGGTATTTACAGCAGGCGGACGATGCGGTCACTTATTATTTCCATTGTCAGGGAATCAAGGATTTTCTGCGATCCCCGTTCACTTACCAGTTGTGATCCTTAAATGTGAGGTGTTGTAGGGGGAAGTCAAGGTTGGTAGGTCTTGTTTGTCCCCCTCGACAGGTTTCCTATGCTGAGACTCTTCATTCTTCTTGTGCAGCTAGTGGGCTGGTCACAGCGATGGTTCTTGGACCTGCTAGAAGGGCGCCACTCGGGCTGGGATGGGCTTTAGTCTCCTAGAGGGGGATGGGAATATCCCGTCCATATAAATATATATTAATATACACAAACTTACGTTAAGCTAGCTATATTCCAGTTCTAGCCATTGGTTATACTCTTCAACATTATAGAAACATTCTGCTACACTGGTGCTTTTACTCCGCTAGCTAGGTTGTCAGCTTCCTGACATTGTATTCCATGCATCTTCCTTCAAATGCTAATGAATCCATAACATGTTTTAATTAATTAATTAATTAATTAGTACTACTCCATATTCCATTTCCATTGGAAATTGTATTCCCAACAAGTTGATTGGGTAATTATGAAATAAAGAAATTTGATTTTTATAATTATGATTAAAATATTTATCTTATCTCATTTCAATATAATTTTTCTATAAATAAGGATCTATTCCTTGTAATTAATAACACTTAAAAAATAGTAAATGCGTAATCCTTAAATTTATCTCCCTCCTTCTCTCTTCCTCGTCTCATCTTCTATTATGTTTTATATTTTCTATGCATGGTATTAGACCCCTTAACTAACACTAGGTTTGATCTTGTGGATTATTTCTTTTAGAGTTCTTTCACTAGCTTTACCTCTTACAAGATTTTCACCAACGTCAATTATGTTTCGTATCAAATCCATACATTTGGAGTATCTTTATTAGTTGTGAGACTTTTATTGTGATTTTGTTTGTTGTGAGTATTGTTTCAAGCCCTAAACTCATTTAATTTTGATGTTTCGATTATGGTCCTATAGTTAACCAAGGAATGATGAGAACCAAGGTGGGTCCAGTCTTAAAGATCGTTTGCAAGACAGATGGGCCAATTACAAGGTCAAGAGACAAGAATATCAAGGAGGCAATTCAAGGATTGGTGCAATCCACTTGGTATGAGTCAAGCAAGAGCCCAACATTCAAGCTGTGCTTGAATAATGAAGATCTAATTTTGATTCATTTGATACAAGCTGTGGAAGACATGACTTAGATTATTTAGGCCCATAGTTATTGATGGCTTTTAATTTGTTAAAGTATTTATTTTATTAGTTTAAAATAAGTAGACTTGAGGATGTTTGGCCACATATGTCTTATTTCTTTTGAATTAGGGTTTTGGGAAGGCCTTGTATTTTGGCCAAGGGCTTATTTGAAAAATTACATGTTAGAAACTAGGGTTTAAAGAGTGGTACTGTAGCAATCACTGTAGTGCAGTACTGTAGCGACACTGTAGCAGTCGCGACACTGTTCATCCGAAAGGTATTTTTGGAAGTAAAGGTTTATTTTGGGCTAGAGTTTCAATTAGGTTTTGATTTAAATACTATTTGTAGCATCATTTGAAATATTAGATTATATGGAATTTTCATTGTGAGTTGAGTTTACTCATCTTGTTCTTGATTGAACTTTTGAACTTATCAAATGTAAATCACAACCTTTGTGACATTCCTCCTTGTAATTTGGGTTCTTGAGATGGGTTCTTCAACGGGTATAGATTTTAATGTAATCTAGGTTCTTGAAACAAATTCTCATCTGGTCTAGATTCTCCATCCATTTGACTTAATTTTGACTTTCTTGTGTGAGTTTTCAATTTGATTGTGGGTTCAAGGGATTCCATTCCTACGGGTTCATATCATTTGGTATTCAGAGCTCAGTTTCCAATCAGGTCTGATTCTATCTTTTATTTATTACATCTTTAAATTCTAGGGCTTTATCGTTTTAGGGTTGCAAAAAAAAAAAAAAAAAAAAAGTACACTACCAAAATTCTTAGGGTTTTGGCTTTGGCTAAAATTTGCATGTCCTAGGATTTCAAAATTCTAGGGTTTCTTGCATCTCTAAGTTTGTTAATTGCTTGGAGTGCCGTTCCATGGATTCTCTTCTATTTCATTGTCAATTTTTGTGTATTTGAATTCAATTGCTTGATTTTTAATTGAATATTGTTGTTTGTGATTGAATTAGAGAAAATAAAAAAAGAAAACAAAAGAAAAACAAAATTTGAAAAAAAAAAAAGTAGCATTCTCCTATGTTGTTACATAGTTACAACAAACAGAAAGAAAGACACTTGTTGATTTAGCTTTATCATCAAATGGGCTGAAAATATCTTTCTAGTGGGTATTTTGTTTTATTATTACTCTTTCCCTTATATAAATTCATTGAGTCTCGTGTTATTTTATTCATTTCTTGTTTCTTGTTCTTGTTTCTTATATCTATATTACTGGTTAGAATAATACAAGGTTGTATTGTCTCGATTTAGTTCAACTAGTTCTAAAAGAACTTGAGCGAGAAAACTATTGAGGTAAAATGCAAGAGAGTGTGAGACTATTATCGGAAAAAAATTAATTAAGAGTGAAACACGAGTGGATTGTCATTATTCGAGAGCAAACACGTAAGCGAGTGTGTGAAGTTTTCCACTAACATTCTTTTTGTGCAGCACATTATAATGTCTCATAAGAGTGACTAATCACCAAAGGGGATGGTAGATAACTCATCCTTGGTGTTGTAAGTTATGCAACAACAGTTTGAGCGGTTGAACTTGGTGTTGGGTGAAGTGAGGGATAGGATGGATCAACGAGAAGTCCTGATCAGAAATTTGCAATGTGGGAGAGATAGGAGGCGACGTGAGCCTAGTATTGAGATTGAGTATAAGAATGAAGAGTATATGGAGTCTCTTGTTGCTAGGCGTGCTCTCAATACACAAATTAGGATGGATGATACAGAGCAGCGGAGAGAGAACATTTTTCATACTAGTTGCCACATCAATAACAATGTATGTAATATGATCATTGATGCGAAGAATTGTATTAATTTGGCTAGCACTATTTTAGTTGAGAAATTGAGTTTACCCACCTTAAAACACCCTAGACCATACAAGTTGCAGTGGTTGAGTGATTGTTGGGAATTTAGGATAAATAAGCAAGTGCTAGTTTCTTTTTCTATTGAAAAATACCAGGATATGATACTTTATGATATAGTATCTATGCATGCTGGACATATTTTGTTGGAGAAACCATGGCAGTATGATAGGAAGGTGATCCATGATGAGTTAAGGAATATGTACAGTTTTGAAAATGATGGAAAAACAATCAAACTTGCTCCTTTAACTCCAACATAGGTCCATGGGGACCACCTGAAACTGAAAAGTGATGTTGCTCAAAAAAGAAAAAGTGAAAGTGAGATTGAGCTAAATAACAAAAGTGAATGTGAGATTGGGGAAAAAAGAAATAATAAAACCTCAAGAAAAAGAGAGAATGAGTTAAAAAACAATTGAGAGGCTTAGAGTTAAAAAAAAAAGGAGAATGAAAGGAAAAAATAGTGTGAAAAGGAAAAAGAAAGTGAGAGGAAAAAAGAGAATGAGATCGAAACATCAAAAGAAAGAGAGAGTGAAAAAGAAAATAGAGAGGTAGCTGAGAGTCATGAAAAAAGAGTTGAGTCACAAGAGAAAAAAGAAAAAGAGATTGTAGAGAGGAACGGAAAAATAAAAGTGAGATTTTATTCTAAGTCAAGCTTTTACACTAATGAATTTAACGACTATTTGCTTAGTGTTGTTTTTTTTGTTACAGGGATATGAGGTCATGATTCCTAGCTGTACATTTAGTGGATTGCCATCTATTATGAAGATAGAGCACTACATTAATTTTGTGCCAGGTGCGACAATTCCAACCCGACCTTTCTTTGAAGAACATGAGTCCTTGACATACTTGAGTAGACAAGGTAAGTTATTGACTAGAATGCATGCTAAGTGGAAGGACTGTATTAAAACATTTCCTCATATAATCCAATACATACATGGTAAGAAAAATCTTATGGTTGATGCCTTAGCAAGAAGGTATGTCATTGTCTTCATTTTAGATGCAAAATTATTGACATTTGAATATGATAAGGAATTGCATGCTAATGATGATGACTTTGCTAGTGTGTATGGAGAGTGTGATAGGGCATCGTTTGGTAAGTGCTATAGAGTAGATTGGTATTTGTTTAGAGATGATAAAATTTGTGTGCCTACTAGTCTTATACTTAAGATGTTATTACATGAATGTGGTTTGTTGGGTCATTTTGGTCTGAAAATGATTTTAAATGTGTGGTGTGACCATGGGTGGAAGTATTGCCTATTCATTTAGTTTGCATATCATTAGAGTGGTCATTTTGGTGCAAAGAAGACTTTAGACCTGTTGCATAAACATTTGTGGAAATATTATTTGTCATTCATTTAGATATTGCATAAACGTTTATTGGAGAATCCTTACCATTCATTAATTTGTCACATGAATGTCTATGGGAATATCATTTGCCATTCATTAATGTGTTGCATAAAAGTTTGTGGGAGTTTTACTTGCTATTCATTGAGTTTGCATATAATTTGAGTGGTCATTTTGGTGTAAGGAAAACTTTGGATGTGTTTCATAAACAATTATGGGAGTATCACTTGCCATTTATTGAATTGTTACTTGGACGTTTGAGGGAATATTATTTGCCCTTATTTTAGTGTGCATATTATAAAACCTTGTACACTACTATTTCTTATTCTCGCTTTGAATTTGTTTATGGTTTTAGTCCACTTTCTCCTTTAAGTTTGATATTGTTGCTTGTTGATGACCAGAATAGCTTGAATAGACCTTTTCAAATTCTTGAGAAAATTAATCATAAACCATGTAAAGTGGATCTTCCAGGTAAGTATAATATTTTTGCTATTTTTGATATTACTAACATTTTTCTCTTTGATCCAGGTGGAGATTCGAGGTCGAATCCTTTTGAGGAAAGGGAGAATGATAGGAACCAAGGTGAGCCCAGTCTTAAAGATCATTTGCAAGACAGATGGGTCAATTACAAGGTCAAGAGACAACAAGATCAAGGAGGCAATTCAAGGATTGGTGCAATCCACTTGATATGAGTCAAACAAGAGCCCAACATTCAAGATGGGCTTGAATGATGAAGATCCAATTTTGATTCATATGATACAAACTGTGGAAGACATGACTTAGACTATTTGGGCTTATAGTTATTGATGGCTTTTAATTTGTTAAAATATTTATTTTATTAGTTTAGAATAAATGGGTTTGAGAATGTTTGACCACATATGTTTTAATTATTTTAAACTAGGGTTTTGGGAAGGCCTTGTATTTTGGCCAAGGGCTTATTTGGAAAGTTACATATTAGAAACTAGGGTTTAAAACTTGGTACTGTAGCAATCACTGTAACGCGGTACTGTAGCGACACTGAAGCAGCCGCAACACTATTAATCCGAATGGTATTTTTGGAAGCAAGGGTTTATTTTGGGTTAGGGTTTGAATTAAGTTTTGGTTTAAATACTATTTATAGCCTCATTTAAAAGATTAGACTATATTGAATTTTAATTGTGAGTTGAGTTTACTCCTCTTATTCTTGATTGAACTTTTGAACTTATCAAAGGTAAATCACAACCTTTATAGCGTTCCTCATTGTAATCTGGGTTCTTGAGACGGGTTCTTCAACGGGTTTAGATTTTAATCTAATATAGGTTCTTGAAACGAGTTCTCATCGGGTCTAGATTCTCCACTCATTTGACTTGATTTTGACTTTATTGAGTGAGTTTTTAATTTGATTGTGGGTTCAAGGGATTTTATTCCTACGGATTCATATCACAAGGCCATGTCATGTAACCTATAATCGGCTCAATTTTTCGACATATTATTAGCCTTTTACTGGCTTTGGCTCATTATCAACCCATTAATATTAGAAGTAGCTAGCTAGGATTTGAGAGAGCTTGCCACGACTCTTGTAGCATGGCCATGTAACACCGGGATCCAGCATCAAGCCTGCATTTTGTAAATTTTTTCTAAAAGGTTAATATATGTATGGAAAGTCTATTTGAGATTTTTAATGAGTATTTTTTAATAGGCCACGGGCCCAAAAATCTATTTTGGTGGTATATGAATTTTGTTTTGAGGCATAAATTACTTTTAAGGGCCAATATTTCGGACACCTCATTTGGGAGTTTATGGGATAATTTTGATGAGCCCACAGGCTTTAATTCTTTAGGTTAACGAGAAATTCTAATTCAGCTCATGTGTTTAAAAATTATTTTAAGACCTGATTTAGTAAATTATGGTTGCAATGGCATTGATGGGCTATATTTTATTTTAAAAGCTTAAAGGATCAAAAACCAGTGTAGATGGCTGAAGGCTTTAGCCCATACCATCACCCTAAACCCAACCCAAGAAGAACCCAAGAGAAAACCCGTTAAAACTCCAAACCACGTTCTTATTTTTTATTTTTCTTTTTACTTGACAGAAATCTTTATTTTCTGTAAGTTTCCAGCAAGCAAGTTGCAACTCCTCTCTTCCCTTAAAACCATCCTACGCCCCAAACCTCAAGCCCACGTCTAGCCTTTCACGTTGCCATAACCCTTTCGAGACTAGGCCAACACTACAAGAGATATAACTATTTGCGGCACCAAAAATGGCCGCAATAACTAGCTTTTTTCACCGCAATATTTATTTCCATCAATTTTCGACGGTCGCAACGTGGCCGTGAAAAAAGCGCCACAAAAGAATTCTTGCGGCGATTTGTTCTTATGGTCACAAATACTGAAGGTTTTAGCGGCATTTCATGTTGTCACTAAACTATATTATATTGGTCGCAAATATTATAGCTGGTAGGCAATAACAGCCTTTATCGACCAACATGATGTCGTCGCGAAGCTTAAATTGAAGCCGCAAACGTCAAATGCAATTCTGACCAAAAAAATTAAGTCGCAAAAGGTTTCTTAAGCAACCCAGTTTTTTAAAAAATATTCAATTTTCGTTTTTTTCATCCACTTTCAAGAGCATTCTTTTTTAACATTTGTATCTAAAATCTCAATATGAGCTTAACCAAAACTGGACACCAATAAATTTCTAAATTAACAATTAATTGTCTATCTAGTAATGAGTATATTTTAGCAACCTGATCATGAATAAATTTGTCCATTTATTGATGAATAAATTTGTCCATTAATCTACCAATAATCTAAAAGGCAATGCTTAAGCATGAAATTGGGTAAAGATCATGAAATGAAAAATCACTCATATGTATGTCAGTAACTTCAATACTATCATTTATATTCCAAGCATTCTATTCATATATACACATCTTCTATATCAAAAGAGAAAGCTCATATCACATTTCAATAGTACCCTATCACAATATTTAGAGCCTCATAAGAATAATTATATGGTGCTATTAGTATTCCTTGTGTCTATTCATTAATCAGCTCTAAAACTCCATTTTCCTGCATCCAACAATGTGATGACCAATGAGGTAAGTATTAATGGATTAAAATATCACTAGAAATGCCACAATTAGGTTTACCATATAATGTTCAACTAAAGACCTACCATATACATTAAGGTGACAAGCTGGATATATTCACCTAACTACTATATACCTTAGAAACATCTTATCAAATTCTGCTTGCTTCTCTAACACTATTCTCATATTTGCTTTTAATGCCTCAAGTTCGGATTTGTAATGTTATGCATCTTGTGACAATTCCCTAGCATTTTCATGGTTTTGTTGGATTCCTGATGACTCATGCATCTGAATTTGGCCCATTCCCCTAACATACCTCGAGCTACATCCCATAACGTCTTTAAAGATCATGTTTGCTGCCTACTTGGTCCGATTCTCAGGTTCCAATTCATTTTGCTTTTGCACCATTTGAAAATAATTTACAAGTAAAGATTTTTTGATCTATGTGACTAAGGACACCAGCAACAACATCATGTGCACTTTACTCACATAAAGTTTTTTATCCTTCTCCGTTACAAACTTGTTCCTCTTCTTAGACCATCTCGACTCTCCGGAGAATTCGATCAAGTTTGTTATATCCACCCACTGCAATTAAATTCAACTTGAATATTTTTAAAACCAGACAATAATGATAGGAATCTAAAATTTCAAGAGCAAAATTTGTATATGGGTCATATATGAATTGTGGTCCTTATACCATGTCTCATTACCTTTTCCTCCAAGAGTTGAACAAAAGACTTCCGACTAGCGGTGTGATTTGTTCTTTGTTGTTTTCTATTTGCTTTATTTTGCAATGACTGTTGCTATGAATAATAAACATTCAACACCAAAAAAGTAAGCTTGCAATGAAGATTTAGGTAACACCAACTTAAAAACATTAATGTTGGCTAGCTATTATATTACAATTGCATAATGAAGAAATGGTAATATCATACAAAAACATTACCTTGAAGCCCTCACTCCCCCACCGAAACATAACTTCTGCCATATCGCTTTAACCACCAAGGAGGTTCCTCCTACCAATGCCGCTTTATAATTTTCATA
Source organism: Pterocarya stenoptera (assembly GCA_003123785.1). Taxonomy (NCBI): domain Eukaryota; kingdom Viridiplantae; phylum Streptophyta; class Magnoliopsida; order Fagales; family Juglandaceae; genus Pterocarya; species Pterocarya stenoptera. The sequence goes on along the minus strand of QEOT01123341.1, from coordinate 25,328 downwards.
CCCATCGTAGAATGTGTAGCTCGTAGTGAAAGGAGTTGAATCTCCTTCTAAGCTGGTTTGTAACTACTTGACATATTATATTATATAAACTAAATTGCAGAAGCAAAATGTATCACTTCCAAAAAGTGTTTGTGAGGCTTACTCGAGCACGATTACATAGCTCATTTTTCTCGGCAGCCAGCAAATCACACCATCGAGGATAACTCATGTTAGCATGATGTTTGACGATCCATAAAACCCTTCTAGTAAATATGTTCGCATTTTCGCACGACACCTTACTATCCTCATTCTTAATGATCAAAGGTATCGGTCCAAGCTTTCGAAATTTGTCAAACATTGCGCACTTTGCAGGTCCACGGCCAAATTTCTTACTCGCTAATCACCAAAAGGGCCATGTCACAACCAACACAAGAGTATAAACATAGATTCCTTAGTTTAATAAGAATAACTAAATGCACCTCTATAATATTGGCTGGTTGACGATAAACCAACCAGTGTACTTCTAGCCCGTCCAGGTGTTCTTTCTCTAAGCGTTAGGACCCTTTTGTGACAATTCAATTGGGTATACCAAGTGGCTAAACTGCATAAAGTTTAAGAAGAGTGCTGATGAATATCTAGTATTAAAGGTTTAAAAAAAAGAGATATTAAATTTTTTTTAAATCAAGAATGACTTTTGGGTTTTATAAAAGAGCTGATGCATGAATGCATGTAAATAAATAAATTCAGCTTCTAACTAAATGAATTTTGGATTTGAATAATTAATATCGTCAACTTCTTAAATTTTTAGAGGTGTATTTTAGGATTTCTTTAGTATCTTTAAACATTTTTATATTTTGGATGCAAAATTTATGGACTTCGAAAGAAAATATACATTGTTTTTTTTCCAAACTTTTATGCTTTCAATAATTTTAGATGGAGTAAAATAAAATTCGCATATATTTTAAAGATTTCAAGGAGTTCTCGAATCTTTTGGAATCAATGTTATTTGTTACCGATTTTTTTTTTTTTATATAAGTATTTGTATTCAAATTTCTAATGAATTTGAATAAGAATTGTTAATTCTTTTTTGGGAGGCTAGGGGCCATGGACCTTCTACACTATGTTTATGCTCCGATGATGCATAGCTTTGTAAGTCTAAATTTGTGGCATATAAAAATCGTGCTTTAATAGAAGCCAAGCACAAAAACCTCTTTCATAAATATGAAACAGGACTAGAAAAGGAGGAATCATTGTGGACGGCTAAAAAGAAAAAGCACTCCTTTATTATTCATGCATTATAGAGAGAATACACATATTTTAAGTAAGGAAACAAACTTAGATTCTAGTTATTGGCTATTGAACAAAACTCACCACAAAGCTAGTAAACCCCCATCACTATCATTGATACACTAAGTCACTAACCATTTAGAAACTTGCATGTTTTGAAACTACCACATATACGAAATGCAAACAATTTACTCAAACCTCTTGATAAACAAAAACCAAACTTGGGCTTTGCAGAAAATCATACTTCGTATTGAAAGATAACCAAATAAGAAATTATGAATGGATGTTTTCCACTCATTTTCAACTTACTGAAAATGTTGTCTGCCGGAAGCTACATTTCAGCAACCGTTGTCAACGCCATGCTTCTTGACCTGTCCATTTTGAAGCTTTGAGGTCTATCTGTGAGACTGCGTGTTTACCTGCGTGTCTATTTGCCCAAAGTAAGAAAATAGAAGAAGATAAGATAAAGCCTAAAGAGGACACAAGGAAAATTACATAAACATCCCTCCGAATTTGAGTTACTGGCGCCACATTTGCCCGCCTTCTCCACCACGTGTTATTTACATCACATTTTATATCCTAAACACGTGTAAATACTAGTTGGTCTACTTTATTGGTATAATTTGTTTTTAAGTTAGAATGTCTTACATATTAAAAATAAATATGAAGATTACTGGGAGAAAAAATTAGGTCTGATCAATTTTTACACGATTAAAAAATTTCGGCCACTTATATCCAATCATATATAAACCGAGATCTTTAGCGACCGTATAAAGTCGCTACAAGAAACTCGCTAAGTGACGCTTTAGAGTTCTGTCAGTGAACTCATTTTTGCAGCAAACTTTAATCAACGCAAAAAGATAATTTTTTTGTCACGAATGACTATTCCTTCCAAATGATGGAATGAAAATGCGACTTTGCAATTTTGTTTTTGTGACCACCAACAATGTTGCCACAAAAATATTTGTCGCAAAAGCTATACATGTTTGGTGATCTTTAGCAGCAACGTAAAGTCAATGCAAAACACTAACTGGCTCAATTAGAGTTACACTGGTCACTATGTTTTTTACGGCAAAATTTAGTAAATGATTGAGCTGCATTATTGCATATTTACACATTTAAAACCAATAAATTGTAATTGTTTTATTATTTTATCATTGGTTTTAGATGGATAAATTGATTAAGAGGCATAAATCCAAGTTGTGAATTAAATTGATTAAAAGCATAGTTTATGCTTGATTTTATAACTTGTGATTTATTTGAACAATAATTTCTCATGCAAAACACACTTTTAATATTTTATTTTCATCTCTTGTTTTAATTTTATTTATTTTAGTTTCTTTATCTTATTTTATTTTATTTTATTTGTCTAGTTCTATTTTTATTATTATTTATTTTTTTTGCTTGTCTAATTTTTATTTTATTTTATTTTTCTTTTATTTTTTTTATTTTCTGCGCTGACTAAACGACATGTCGTTTGGTCAGCAGACCAAAACGACATGTCGTTTTGTGCTATTTTGTTTCTGCCGTTTAAGCTAAACGACGTGCCGTTTTGTCTAAAACCAAAACGATATGTCGTTTTGCACTGAGTCGTTTTTTCCGTCTGAGCTAAACGACGTGCCGTTTTGTCAATAGACGAAAACGGCACGTCGTACAAGTCATCTTCAACCTCTCGCACTCTGTTTCAATGAACAGTAAACCGTGCAGCTGCAGCTCCTCCACACGCCACCGTGGGCCGTCCTCCGCCCACCTGAAGCCACCACCAGCACCAGAAGACGCCGGCGACCAAGTCTCCGCCGCCCAGTCAAGCCTAACGCCATCTCCACCGCCGCCAGCTTCCATGCATGCGTTCGGACCAGCAGCTCCAGCTCACACCACGGCAACACTCCTCCACCTCCATGCAGCTGCTTACGAACGTGCTGGGGCGAATAAAAACAGAAGAAAAAAGAAAAGAAACTAAAAGCAGTGACCGAACGTGCATGCGGTCGGGCTGCTGCTGGAGGAAGAATAAAAACAGAAAAGAAAAAAAATAAGAAGGAAAGGAGAAGCTGTAGCACTGGGCTGCCAATGCACGAGGAGCACGGCTGGAAAGAAAAAGAAAGAAGAAAGAAAAAGAGAGAGACCGAGAACGTGGGCAGCGTGAGGAGAGAAAAAGAAAATAAAAGAGAAACATGCATGCGAGACGCGGGAGGAAAGAGAAAGAAAAAGAAAAGAAAAGAAAAGAAAAAGAGAAAGAGAAGAGCTGGCCGAACGTGGGCTGCGGGGAAGCTGAGGTTAGAGGCTCTGTAGGATAGAGTAGGAGTAGTGCAGATTTTAGGAGAAAATGCAAATGAAGTGAGGGAGTTTGGTGATGCAGTTGAGAGCCTAATGGACCAACTATGTTATCAAACTGTTCTCCTTTATCTGCAGTCTCCATTTTTTTATTTTATTTTATTTTATTTTAATTTATGTTATTTATTTTTCTGCACTTTAAATTTATGTCCTTTATTTTTTTTAGCACTTTTAATTCCTGCAATTGATTGGTATTGTTATTAGAAACTTTGATTATCTATATATTTCTCTTGATTCATTGTGATTTCCGAATACAGTGAATGCTTGAAAAATCCCTGTGATAATTAATTGGACTTATAGATATCTCTACCATCAATCCTGCACTTTTATTTTAGATCAACAATAGAATTCATAATTGTGAGTTTGATTAATTGATTGGTATTTTTAGAAACGTTGATTATCTATATACTTCTCTTGATTCATTGTGATTTTCGAATACAGTGAATGCTTGCGAAATCCATGTGGTAATCAATTGGACTTGTGAATGTCTCTACCATCAATTATTCAGACTTAACATTTGGTGATTAATTTTCTTGGGCTTAATTGATAAATCTTCCAGTTAGACAGAATCATTATTCTAGTCTAACTGAGTTAATTTTATTTTTCAGTACTTTTAATTTCCGCACTTTTATTTTACTGTCCTTTATTTTCTGCACTTTAATTTTCTGCACTTTAATTTCCAGTACTTTTATTTTATTGTCATTTAATTTTCTGTTATTTATTTTCTGCAATTTATTTTTATGTCATTTAATTTTCTTGCTCATTTAAATTTCGGTCTTTTAATTTCTAGCAATTTAAATTCACAGTCTCGCGTTTTAATTTCTTTAATTTTCACTGCATCTCAAACACTCAAATCAATCAAAATGAATCTGGTTTGCGACCAGTAAATTTTCTTTTCACTGCATTCTTCCATCCATTGAACAAATCATCACTTTTTATTTTTATTTTTTTTTCATCGTAAATATTTCCACCATTTTTGACGAGTTTATTTTTAGCACTTTCCCTATGGAGACGATCTAGAAATTTATTCCTAATTACTACTCGACACGCTCTTGCACTTGGGATAGCCTTTTGTACTGCTCATTTCCGAACGAGTTAAGTTTTTGGCACCGTTGCCGGGGATGAGACAAATTTTTGAGTGAGTCAGTAAACGGAATAGATATTGTTGACATGATGAAACCATATTCGCTGGAAAAGTGGGACGCTATTTATCTTTTGCGACCAATGACAACATGGTCGCAAAATATATGATCGCTAAAACTTGATGTGTTGGGTTATCTTTAGCGGCAATATAAAGTCGATGCAAAACACTAACTAGCTCAATTAGAGTTACACTAGTCACTATGTTTTTTATGGCAAAATTTAGTAAACGAAATAGATATTGTTGACATGATAAAACCATATTCGCTGGAAAAGTGGGACGCTATTTATCTTTTGCAACTAATGACAACATGGTCGCAAAATCTATGATCGCTAAAACTTAATGTGTTGGGTTATCTTTAGCTGCAACATAAAGTCGACGCAAAAAATTTACTAAGCGACGCATTTGACTTACGTTGGTCACTTGTTTTTGCGATGAAATTCAATTACATTTTCATGACGAATGTGTATTCACTAGAAATAATTGGACGCTATAAATCTTTTGCGACCAGTAACAACATGGTCATAAAATATATGGCCGCTAAAACTTGATATGTTAAGGTATTTTTTGCGGCAACGTAAAGTTGCCACAAAAAACTCACTAAACACCGTGTTAGAGTTTAGTTGGTCAATTTTTTTTTGTGACGAAAACTAGTCTCCCCAAAAAATACATTTTGTGATGAATATGTATTCGCTGAAAATATTGGGACTGAAAGGCGAACAAGTTGCCTTTAGCGACCGATAATAATGTGGCCGCAAAAGGCCCAGTATGTTGTAGTGCAAAGGAGATCAGCACTGCCCATAACTCCTTCAGCCACGACCGAGGAACCACACAATAGCCCTTTCTTCTCTGCTCAGCCCTTGGTGGCACCAAGAACCACCACCACCACCTTGCTGGAAGCAAAAGCGCGTAGAAACCCCTCACCCCACGTTCATTGCCCCAGTAACATAAGTACTCTCTCCCACATTGGAAACTCCGCTCAACTAAAGTCGCCAACCTCCATCTCACAAAAACACCTACCACACAGACAGCAACCACGACTCCTCCATGCACAACGAAACCACCAATCGATGCTCAGTCAGTCCCTGGTTCGGCCACCCACGCATGTCCCCAAACATTCTATGTTTTTATACCCAAAAAATAGAGCAAGAAACTCCTCTTCAAGCTCTCAATTTTTCAGTCAACATTGACCTTAGCCAGCCACTACTCGCCGCCAACCCCCACAGCTCCATTGTGCTACTCCCCACGCCACCATCACCTCGGTTACTCACTCCACCGTACATAAGTTGCTCTCTCTCACCAAGCTCTCTATCTCTCGTGTTACTCTCTTTCTCTTGCCATGTTATCTCTCTCTCGCTCTCTCTCATTTTCATGTTCTTTCGCCTATGACAACCACCATTGCTTATCCATGCCAGAGGTTCACGGTCAAGCCTCGACTCACGTTGCATGCAAATTCTACCCATAAGCTTCTCTCATCCTCTTCACATGTTAAAATTATTAGCCCCTTAAAAAATAAGTTACATATATACCCCTAGTAAGTGATTCAATGTTTATTATAGTTTTTTTAATGAATAAAAGAATGAAAAAAAAAACAATTATTGTGATAAAACTATTATTATAGTTATTATGATGTTATTGTGATAAAACTAAGAGAAATTATATGATTGGGGGCGAAGGATATTTTTAGAAGTTTAATCGATTAATAGGTGAAATTATGTAAAAATCATAGTATTTGGGGAGTGATGATATTTTTGGGTATGATTATAAGTAAAATGAAGTCTAGGTTATTTAGGCGTTTCAGATTTTAATTAGAAAGCGCGTGTTTAATTAAATAGTTATTTATAATTGGAAATTACTCATGTTACACCATTATTTTCTAGGAACGCACAATTGGAAATTATTCAGGTTACTTGATTATTTATAGGTGACGATTGATATCTCTTTGGCATTGTTGTAAGGGAATTTGGAGAAATTAAAAGGTCAAGGTAACCAAGATTATTATACTAGACTTTCCATGAAATTAAATATTGAGGTTGATTTTATGAAAATGTGCATAATATGTTTTGAAAAGAAATATAAAAATAACCTCAATCATGTGTTCTGCATTACTCATGAAACTTTGTATAAGAATGAAATATTTTTTGTCATAACTGGTATAAACATGAGCTTATTTTAGCATTCTATTTTTGAATTTTGAAAAATGTGAAATGTTTTGCTTTGATTAAGTGAAGATGTTTTGATTATGTTTTTGAATACGTAAAATGATTTGAATATATTCAGTACTCTATTTTGATATAATGTGGCATTTGAAGACCTTTGGCATGACTTTCTTATTCTGTTCTAGTTCTGATCTGTTCTGTTAAGACCGTACCACAGATATGATAGTGGTATACGGCCCAACCACAGATATAATAGTTGTATACGACCCTGTCATGGGTATAATAGTGGTATACAACCCTGCCATGAGTATAATAGTAGTATACAGCTCCGCCACGGGTATAATTTATGTGGTTTATAATCTTACCACGGGGGTTAAATATAGTCCTGTCTCAATGTGATGCTCTAATATGATATGAAGATGATGTCTCAGATTATGATATGCAAAATTATTTTTAAATAAGAATGTTTTGAAAGTTTCGTTATTTTGATAACATGTTTTGATTCTGCATTCTAAAGCAAATGTTCTGATTCTGCATTTTGAAAGTAAATGTTTTATTCTACATTCTGAATTCTGTAAATGCACATGTTTACATACTAGTATATGTTCTCTACTGACTAAGTTGTTGATAACTCATACTTTATCTCCACAATATTTTTCAAATAATCTGAATATTTCAATTGAGAATCAAGATTATGGAGCATGAGTGAGATGTGTTAAGCATAGTGGATTAAGCATAAAATGTTTATATGAGTATTGACGAATTTTATTAAGTAATTTTATCTTGTTATATTGATGACTTTGTATTTTGGGAGGTTGATTATATTGAGGTAGTTGGTTTGAAACAATAGTTTTAAAATGGCATTGAGAATTTGGAGTCTATAAATATATTGTTGGAATGTGAGTTTAAATAACAGGAAGTAACTCTCCGACCCCTTCTAGACCACAGAGGGGTTACGATGATCCTACAGTTAACCAAGGCCATGTGTAGTATAATAAGCTCAGTCTTTCAGCATATTGTTAGCCTTTTATTATCTTAGGCCCATTATCAACCCATTAATATTGAAAATAGCTAGTTAGGATTTGAGGGAGATCGCCATGACTCGCTCAATTGATCGGTTTGTGCAGTGAATATCTCAAGCCACAGAAGTAATTTCTTTTGGGTTTCAAGATGTAAAGGAACTGCATGTCATGGCATAGTGGCATATATGCCTTGTAAAACAAAAGGCGTTTCTTTTAGTTTGATATTTGTTGGGTTGGTAGGAAAAGAAGATGGTAAGAGAAAAATAAATAATTAAGTACATAGTTTTCTCTAAATTCTAATTTGCAACCCACCCCACCCAACTAGTTTCTTTCATTTTTCCACAATCTTCTGGGAAACGAAACAAGAGGTCTAGAAGTAGAACGACCAAGAAAAAACAAGATCTCAGCTTTTCTATGAAAATTCTAACAAAGGTCAAGATCATCTTGAGTTAGAAGGAGAAAAGTAAGACATGAAAAATTCAAGCAAAGTAACCTACACCACAAAAAAGAATTTCGGTACTTGTTAATTAATTTGTGAGTTGAAACTGTCGATCAATTTGAATATAAAAAGGCATGACCAGAACATAAGAAATCAGGAAAAAGAATCCACGTGGTCACGACTGTGAATTTTAAAAAGCCAAACATTGAATATTGGATGTCGTTCAAGATGATCAGTAGGAGACGTTTATTCAAAGCTTGAAAGAAAAAATAAATAATGAAGAAAATGGGATGATCAATAGCTTTGAGAGACAAGTTGGGTTACAGATGGCGACGTGAGAGCTAATTAATCAAATTCCCGCTAGTTTGGGTTTGGCTTTCTTTTCCCGGCCAGCCGCTTTCGAAACTGAATAAAAATGGAGAATATTAGCCAACTAATTAANGGCTTTCTTTTCCCGGCCAGCCGCTTTCGAAACTGAATAGAAATGGAGAATATTAGCCAACTAATTAAGCATTTAAAAAAAAAGGCCCACCAATTGATTGATGTCAATGACACATAAATATCGCGGCCATCAACTTACACAGAATTAATTAAAGCAGTACTATAAGTTTTTTTTTTGTTCACCGTTCATACGTGCTCATTTACTTAATGGAATATTAATTCGAAAGCAATAAGCTTATAATGTATTTTTTGACTTGTATTGATGATAACTTTATTGCTTGACTTTTAGCTCAACTTGCATATTTATTTTTTTTATAATAACAAAAATAAAGGTAAAGTCATATATAGGTTGGACACTATAAGAAAAACGGGCTTTTATGACTAATTTCTTGCAATCAAAAGATTATTTACAATTAATTTTAGTTATAAATAGTCATTTCGCTGGAATTAACTTGTCGCAAATAAGCAATTTTCTTGTAGTGAATTATATATATATACACATATATATTTATATATGTGTGTCTAAAAAGCTAATTCACAAGCATGCATGAACAACAACTTCATCTTTTACATCGTCAAATTAAACCATGTGAGCAGTCAATATATACGTTTGGAGTAGTTTGTTATTTTCAGTGATTAAATCTAAATGAATATTGTCAGTCACTTGAATATATATATACACATTATCTTCTTTTTTTTAAACTTAGATATTAGCTTAATTAATATGTAAAACTATATATTGCCAATATTTGAGAATCTATAGGGATATTGGAGATCCTAATTCTTCTATGCACATGGATTGATCGAGAGCCTTTCATATTGTAATAATTATTATTATATGGGTCTTGTTGGACTTGTGAAGGGACCCAACTGGCCAATACCCAATAAATTTATGTAGAAAGGCGGAATTTTCAAATCCACGTTTCCTGCCACACACTGATCCAAAGCTTTGGGCAGCTATATCTTTCTTGCCTTCTCACAAATTAAGGGCCCAGTCCCAGTCCCAGTCCCCATCCATCCGACCAAAACACATTAATTTTACTGAAATTGAAAAGAAACAAAAGTTTCAAGTGCTCCAATATATATATAAATATATATATATATTAAAGCTACATAAAATCGTAAAGGGAATAAATACTATACAATTATTTTTTAAAAAAAGTAAAGTTTATAATTAAAAAATTAATTTTTTATATAAATTTCGTATTTATTCATTATTTTTTAAAAAATTATGCAACACTTATATACTCTATAATTGTAAATATTATTTCTTATGTGTATATATATATATTTTGATACATACATACATATACATATATAGAGGTATAGTACAATCTAAAGATTTGACAAATGGCCTAGAGAGCTGACATCGAGCAGTGTGCACAAATTCTCAGAAGTCAGCGGATGAAAAATCATGTCATGTAATGAATTCAATTGGATCCACCTAATTAAGCCCATTCACATTTGTCTCCACTAAGACAAACAGTGAGCCAACGTACGTCGTCTAAACTAGGTACGTACTAATGAAAAGTGAAAGTTAGAAATATTCAAATTAAAAATTATTTATAATTAGATTGATGCTGCATGATGATCCATGTCTCACGAATTACACAAATTTTATAAGATTTTTATAGTAAAATTTGTAGTTATAAGTACTTTAACATGATATCAAGGCCTTTTTATGACGATGAATATATATATAATGTAAATATGAGTTTAATTAAAATCCTAAGAGCTAGTTAATGTCACGAAATTTCAAAACGACCAATTAAAATATGATTTAAGAATTCTCGTACACATGTAATTATACAATGTCATGTACGGTTTTTTCAAAGAATTAATTGTTATCCGGAATTAATAATTAATGAAATAGTTATTCTCCTTTAATAATTAACCCAAAAATTATTGCCATGATCACTTGGTTAACCAAAGAGAAGAAAGTCATGTTATGTTGATGTTATGAATTAATTACTACCCAACTCCGATTAGACACATTAACACACTCCGATAATTAATAGACATTAATTAGTTCAAGAACTAATAATTACAATATTCCGATTAGATATTAATCATCACAATCCTTGACAACCGAGAGTCAATTGCAATATTTAAACCAAGTAAAATGTTACATGACTTTCTTACGAAATCTTATACAAATTTCATAATTATGTATATTTAATACTAATATATAAATTTAATAAGTATCTGTTCTAATATAATATTTTAATTAATACTTGTGAAATCATCATGATCACTTGTTAGAGCGAATTCAAGTGCGAGCGACGGTGTGTACGTAGCTATATATGTATAACAATGCTGATTAATTTGAAATGATCTTCCATATCATGTTCAAATTAATGGCCGAAATTATCTAAATAATTTCTGAGTTACAATTAATTATTGAACTATTGCAATGCCAATTACCGTGTTAAATTTCGGCTTTTATATATAGTACCTTGTTAAATCGGCACCATTTTAGTTTGAATATGCTTATAATTTCGGCCACCCGCCATCTGTTGGACATGGAAATTGACATTTCCCACAGTTTTCGATCCCCACCAGTTTTCCCACAGCTCCTGGCCTCTTGCATGTCGGTCCCTTATAAATAAAACCTATGTACTAGAGCTAGGACCCAAAAGAATAATCAAAAAATATCTGGACTGCTAGCTATGTCCAGATCATGAAGAAGAAATGTATATCAAAAACATAGGAGATCGATCAGGGATATTATATAGAACAGATTCAACAGAATGACCAATTAAAAAAATTTTGGAAATCAGTCGGAGAATTTTCAAGCAGTACTACCAGCAAAAAAGGACTGTCGGTGCGAACATTTTGTACAAGAACTTTTGTCAAAGACGCGTTTGTGTGTCTGCGTGCAGAGCTGATCTAGCTGGACCTCACTTGATCTCTAGACTAAACTTTTAAACTTGGCTCAGTTAAGAAGTGATTGGAAAGGGCAGTGCCATTGGTAGTTAGAAATTGGAATATAATACTTAAAAAAAAAGTAATATAGTTATTTATTTTATAATAAAAATAATTTTATAATTTAATTAATTTACCACGTCGGTAGTTAGATTTTACTTTTTTGTAAAATCTATTTCTCGTGTCTAATTAAATATTGTACGTACGTGTGCTCAGTGCTCGTGCACCTCCTAAAAGATCGCAAAAGGAGGATAAAAAGAAAGATCGATGGGGGCAATTCGGCTGTTCTTTGCGGAAAAAGAAAATATAAAAATTAAAGCTTAAGTACTATGATCTAGATCTCATGGAAAGTGGTCGGGTGTCGACGGGAAGCTGTGATCGGGGGGGCCGGGGTACTGCATATATGGTGGGGTGCATGGCGGTGGAAACCATGCAAAGTCCATAATATTGTTGGCGTTAATTAATTAGAATATCAAAGTATGTGAACAAAAAGGATGTTTTCTCATTAAAACATGGAAAAAAGAAAGAAAAAAAGAAAAGAAAGAAAATACAAGAGATGATCTACATATTAATTATATATATAACTAGGCCCGTTTCACATGCTTCAATAAACAAACATGATTTAGGGGTACTACGTACCAAAGGGATCGATAAAGAAACACACAGGTTGATCAATGCATGCAAGAGAGAGAGAATAAATTAAAAGTTACATGACTATTTTAATCTAAATGCATGGTCGGCGCGCAGTTAATGCATCGTTAAATTAATGGAGGATTTTAATCTAAACATCTAGGTTCCAACTATATACTAATCAATGACAGTATTTTAACATTGTCATAATTAAATATTAGTCCTACTACTACTACTACTAGAGCAAGACACATGAGGTGCCGGCCTGGCAATTAATATATATTTTTTAATATATGGTACATGATTAAAGATATATCATATTGATGCAGGAAATTAGAAAATATCTCAAGTATAGTATATATCTGATAATCATGAACACTTATATGTAATAACGTCGATCGTACGAGCATAAAAATGATAACAAAAATAAGGAAATTATATTCTATAATTTCTAAAATCAAGAATTTTATTAATTTATTTAATGGAGGGCCAAGATCAGGGACTTCAAATTAATTAATAAAAACATTCAAAGCTCAATCGCTAGCTCTTGAGAGATCGGTGCATCATGAGTACTCCGGCCCACGAGTAACTACTAATAGCAAAACTATTGCATATATATTTATATATAAATATATTATATAAATACAATGACAGTTGAGGGCTTAACTCCAAATGATTGGCGAATTAAAGATATACAAAGTACGTAATAAATAAATAAAAATAATAGAAGCTAGCACATTGAAAAGGATTGTATACTAGTTCATGGATAGAACCGATCAACAGCTAGCTTTTAGATATTAATATTCACTATAAGAAAAACAGATATTCGTGATATTTTTTTACGACGAAAACAGACTCATATAGTCATTTCACTAGAAATAACTGGTCGCAAATAATCAGTTTCCTTATAATGATATTATAGCTAGGTGATAATGATATGACCAAAAAAAAAAAAAAAAA
>QEOT01123340.1:0-56435 GCA_003123785.1 Pterocarya stenoptera | reverse complement strand
TGGAACTGATACCCAGGTAAATTTTGCGGAAATGAATTCTTGGTGTCAATAGGAATATATCTGTTAATTAATTCATATGATTATAATAATCTCTCTCAGCAATAATGGGTTTTTACGTGATGGACGAATAACTTTTGTATTATGAACACTTTAACACAGTTGTTACAAAAGCTCCAAGATGAGTTAAATCTTCGTAACGAGGAGTTTCATGCAGCTGAAGACATTATGAAGAAGCTGGTAAATGAAAGATTATCATTGGAACAAAGGATGTCTGAACTTGAAAAGAAGAAAGCGGATGAGGTAGCAGTGTTAATACTTGAATTTGGTTTTAAACACGTCTATCATTTTTTTTCCTGATAGGTAACACCTCTATCATTTTCACAAGGTTAGAAATTGTATCCATAGTAATTATTGAAATGCAGATAGATTTTCTTGAGAAAAACTTTGATCAAGAACGTAAAGCCTTGAAGTTTCAAGTTCATGAACTTGAAAAGAAGCTTGAAGGGGTCACACAAGAATTAGCTATTGCTGAGTCAACTCTTACAGTCAGGAATGCTGATCTAGCTTCATCACAAAATAATCTAAAGGAATTAGAGGAATTGAGAGAAATGAAAGAGGTTTGATACTTTTGATCTTACGTAATTCTTTGAACTTCAGTACCTACTTCAATTTCATAAAAAAACTTCAGGCCTTGATGTAAATGTCTTTCCAGTTTGTTTGATATGGCTGCATTCTGTATTTTCCTAAAGACCCGTAGTGAGTAAATTTTACTCGTTAATTTCCACATGCATTTAGGATATCGATAGAAAGAATGAGCAAACTGCTGCCATTTTGAAGATGCAAGGGGCCCAACTTGCAGAGTTGGAAGTGCTCTATAAGGAAGAACAAGTTTTAAGGAAGCGTTATTTTAATACCATTGAAGGTTGGCATTTTCTAATACTTCAATGGGGTGCTTTTTTTACAGCTTTAGAATGTTGGCCTTTATTTGTAATCTTGAAAAGTCTTTATCATTGCAATAAACAAAATATTATCTCTTGGATACATTTCAGATATGAAAGGCAAGATCCGAGTTTTTTGTCGATTGAGACCTCTTAATGAGAAAGAGATTGCTGAAAAAGAAAGAGATTTACTTACAAGTCTAGATGAGTTTACTGTTGAACATCCATGGAAAGATGATAAACTCAAGCAGCATATGTATGATCGTGTGTTTGNGGGGGGGGGGGGGGGGGGGGGGGGTGGAACACTTTGATGAAAAAGAAAAACATTTGTAGTACTTCTCCAGAAATGGCCCCTCAAGAATCCAGAAAGCCATCCAAGAAAAACTCTGGTTTCTTTTAGAATATGTTTCTCATCCCTGGGTTTTTGCACTTTGGACATGGACAATGTACATTATTTTGTCTTGCTTTTTTTGTCCTGCAATGCAAAGAAGGATAAATTTAAGTGTGATGATGCTAGAGATTGGGATTGAGGCCTTGTCTTGGTTGCTTGTTGAATTAAAGTCTTTTATGGTTATATGTGACCATCTCATATGATTTCATTTGCAGCTAAGTTTTGTGGATCTTGCTGGTTCAGAAAGAGTGAAAAAGTCGGGGTCTTCCGGTAGTCAACTCAAGGAAGCTCAAAGCATCAATAAATCACTTTCAGCACTCGCTGATGTTATTAGTGCATTATCTTCTGGTGGTCAACACATACCTTACAGGAATCACAAGCTAACCATGTTAATGAGTGATTCACTTGGTGGTAATGCCAAAACACTCATGTTCGTAAATGTATCACCATCTGAATCAAACTTGGATGAGACATACAATTCTCTAATGTACGTTATCTCTCTACTGTTCACATCTCTAATTTTCTTTTGGGGTGAACTTGGTGTGACTTGCTTCCTCTCCTCACGAACTTATCCTTAGCAATACGTTAATAAGTTATAAAGCTTGATTGTTATTGAATCAGTGATAAGCAATATGGAATCATAACATGAATTCTTACTATTAATATGAATTTATGGTTCTGTTCTTTTCTAAAACTCAACATTACGTATTGCTTGATTTTGCAATTTTAAGTTGCTGAGCATTGTAGTTTCATTCCAACTTAGTGGCATATTGATGTAGGAGGACATTGTTAGTTATGAATTGTCTTCATACCTAGTGCCTTGACTTATTATTTTGTTTTTTTCCTTTTCACGGTATACAAGTGTTTGTTCTTATCATGCTTGCCTCTGCTAATTCAGGTATGCATCTAGAGTTCGATCAATTGTGAACGATCCAAGCAAAAATATTTCATCAAAAGAGGTAGCTCGATTGAAAAGGTTGGTCGCTTATTGGAAGGAGCAAGCAGGTAGGATGGGGGATGTTGATGAACTTGAAGAAATTCAAGAAGAACGGCCAACAAAAGACAGGACAGATGGTCGTCATTCCATGTAATGCTTCCATCATACAAGTTGCTTGAATCATTTTCTTGTGAAAAATAGCTGAGGCAAGTTGCCACGCTGGGTTTTGGGCAGGTAAGCTAGGGCTTTGGCAAGGTCGATTGACTACCTTGGTAGTTACTTTATGTTGTCGATTCATGATTATCTTGCGCCAACAATGTACTAAAGCTGGAGGTGCTGTAGTTAGTTTAGCAGGATTTAAGTTGTATAGCCTAATGTATATTTTATCTTTTGTATCTTAGAACGACTGCAATTCATAAGAACTTCAAACTACAAATGGTAGGAGCAGCGACTCAGCCGCAATATTTAGAAGCGTTAAATTCATCACAAATATGTAACTTTTAACAATTCACGAAGAGGAGATAGTCAAGCTTAGATCGAGCTCATTTACACAAAACAATTGCTTTCGGTGCTTGGGTTGCGAGCAAAGATGAGATATTGTATACCTTGCTACTTGTTCAATGGAGTTGTATGACACAAAGCTATGTTGCCTTAGTGGGACAACCGCACAGTCCATACAACTTGTAGTTAACCAAATGCAAGACATTGTGTCTTGAAAGCGAGTCAATAAAGGGACTTGAGTTAGGAGTTTGGTAACATCTAGACTAAAATTTGTATGATGTTTGTTATTGACATTGCTTTTTGAAAAAAATAAATAAATAAAGAAATCCACCATATGCTTCATATGTGCTTATTCAACCGAATGTGAAATTTAATGGATGGTTTGTTTGTTCCTCACTTTTGAGTCTTAAATTTATTTTTAATTCTATTTTTATACCTTTGAATGTCTTAGGGTGGATGTTGTAATTATTTTTATTCTAGCATGTTGTCTATGGTGATTGATACGATCTAAAAAAGTATGATTGAAAAATTGATTTAACCAAAATTGAGTGATATTAGATAAAATAAAATAAAAAAAAGAAAAGAAAAGATTATGCTCTTTGGTTGTGTTTGCTGACATCAAGGTATAATCATGGTGGTAGCAAGAGACGAAGTTGGTGAACGTATCGTGATGTTAGAGATAGTCAAGCATGATTTCGAGTTTTTTAACTAAGGAATAAAAATAAAAATAAAAATAAAAATAAAAATGCTTGATCTAATATGCTTAAATGAGTATGGGGCATGACAAGACAATTTAGGTATAATACTATGTTGGTCTTCTCTATAAGATGTTTGATATAACAATTTTGCTATAGGTACCTGCCGTTGGGTACTTGTTGCGGAATCGTCCACTTTTATATTATTATATTTTAAAAAATATGAACGAAAGAAAGACTCGATTTCACATCTCACCTCGCCAAACTCATCCCTGATATTTTGCATCTCAGAAGAGTCAGAACTTGTCTTCATTGTGTACATCCAGCCAAATCGAAGAACTGATCCAAATGAGAGGGAACTGATCGAGGACTGAATTTTAGACTTCTCTTTCCTTCCTCTTTCACTGGGTTCTGGTGGGTGAACGAATTTCCATCTAATGAACATTAAAAGGGGGGAAATGTTTAGGGGAAGATTGGGGAGGACTGCTAGCAACTAGCTGTAGGGTCAATTTTGTTTAAGAATTATCAATTAAAGCTTCAATTTGATGCCAACTTTGTTTCTTTGATTTTCTTTTCTAATCTTCAGAATTTGAGCATTTCTATTTCATACTCTTCAAGATAGAATGCTGAATATCTTCAATCTTCATGCTCAACACGTTTGCCTCAGGTTGCTGAAATTGGGAATGAAACAATAAAGAGTCAAGAGGATTAAACCTTGGCAAATGATAGTGATAGCAATCAACTCTACAATCGCAACTTCACAACCGATACTTGGAATGGATCCGCATTCAATAGCCTAAGCAGAGCCAAAGACGATGCGTTAATGTATTTCCATCTTCCAATGCATCAGATATTCAAGTAGTACCGGCTGCTCGATTTAAATTTTTTCCGCTTTTTGTTTGGCAATCTGCACTTTGCTCATCCTATCATGTAATTGATATTTTATTCAACAGAACCCAGGATCTGGAAACAGACCCCACGGTTTGACTCATCATTTGAGTTTGCCCAAGACTTCCACTGAGAGAAGTTGTTCCAATTTCAATTCCTTCTTTTTGTTATTCCATTTGCAGCAAACCAACGCAGCAGATATGTTAGAATTGGGGGTGGAGTACATTAAAGACTTACAGAAACAGGTCCAAGTAATGTGAAAGACATCGTCCTTGCATCAAACCCACATGAATCTTTTGACAGAACAACACCTCACATGAGGTTGAGAAGCAGAACCTGTTTTCGTGGACTGTAGGAAGCAGATTCACCCTCTCCAAAATGAAGCTCTTCTTGGGTGGGGAAGCAGATTCACCCTCGCCGAAATGAAGATGTCCTTTGCTGCTTGCTTTGTGTCTGTGACGAAGGGGAGGGGAATCTGCTTACATGTGACAGGTTGAGCTTAACGCAGCATTTCATTTATCCACGTGGAGGCTCGTGTACGCGGAGGTTCCCTCTCCCGAGTGTAAATAGATTTTTTGTTGATATAAAGCACAATCTATTTTTTTGCATGAACAAAATTTAAAACACACTGAGACTAGACATGAGGCCATGGAGTGGGAGATTTTCTCGTTTGTTTTTACAAATAAGATGAGCTGCATTGAGATAAAAATTAAAATTTAAATAAAATATTGTTAGAATATATTTTTTTAATATTATTTTTATTTTGAGATTTGAAAATTTTAAACTGTTTATTTTATTTTTTTATAGAAATTCAAGAAAATTATAATGATTAGATGAGATGAAATAAGATTAGTCCCATTCGTCTCTGAAGTTTATAAAAATGAAAATGTATGGTTAGGATTAGTATTTATATTATATACCTTGGATGCTAACTCATCAGGTTAAAAGTCTAATATCGTTAGTAATATGACAACTTTGATCAATCGTGTGTGATGTTCCTCTAGTTGATGAATCAATTATGCATTGGGGAGTCTCTTAAAATTGTCTCAACTCCTTTAGATTACTGACTGAAGGGTTAGGCATAGTTGGTAGATACTGCAGTTAGGCACGGTGTTATAAAGATTTAATTGAACGTATGAAAAAATTTTAAAAATGAAATAAAAGGCATCTACCTGGATAATCTCTTGAAATTGTCTCAAATCCTCCAGATTATTAACTTGAGCGTAGGGCATAGTTGATGGATGTTGCAATTAGTCATAATGTTAGAAAGACTCAACCGCACTTACGAAAAAACTTAAAAAATAATAAAAGACATCTACTTGGATAGTGTCTTGAAGTCGTCTCAACTCTTCCAAATTATTGACTGGAGGGTAGGGCATACTTGGTGAATGTTGCAATTAGGCACGGTATTAGAAAAACTCAACTGCGCGTACAGAAAAACTTAAAAAAAAAAAAAAAGGCATCTACTTGGATAGTCTTTTGAAATCGTCTTAACTCCTTCGAATTATTGACCGGAATGTAAGGCATAGTTGGTGGATGTTGCAATTAGACACAGTGTTAGAAAGACTCAACTGTAAGTATGAAAAAACTTTTTTTTTTAAAAACGACCTCTATTGGGATAGTTTCTTGAAATTGTCTCAACTCCTCTAGATTACTGACCAGAGAGTAGGACATTGTTGATAGATGATATAATTAAGTTAGAAAGACTCAATTCCATGTAAAAATAAAACGTTTTTAAAAAATAAAAGGTATATATCTGACTACTTATATGACAGATAGTATTGACTTTTTGGAGCATAATAAAATAATCGCCTGGTGTTCCCACCACAAAGCAACCACATCCATACATGTATATTTCTTTTCTTTTCGCTGAAACGTAAAGATTAGATATCTGAAAATGAAAATGGAAATTAGATATATATATATATATATATATTTGATGGAAATGGAAATTAGATGTTTGACACATAGTATTATATATATTTGATGGAAATGGAAATTAGATGTTTGACACATAGTATTGACTACTTCAATAAGCATGATGGGTTATATCACAACTTGTGTGGCTGTCCAAGCCTCTCCGTCGTTGTCTTCATTTGAGCCAAAATCTAAGTAAAGGGGGCAAAGGTAAGTTCTACGATGCTCCTCTCCTCATATCTGATATCTCTTCCATTTCTTCTTTGTATTTGATTACTTATTTCTCTATTTACCACCACATACTAGGGTTTGATTAGCAATACCTAAATTGTATTGATTCTTGATAGTTTAGACCTCTATCTTAATTTGCAGAAACAAAAGAACGGGGAAGGATTATAAGGAAGGGGAGGAAGCGATGGCAGCAACCTTCTTGTGTTCATGGAATCCAACTTTAGTACATGGTTCCAGAAAAGTAAATTCATTGAATCCCAGATCATTAGAAGGTGTTGGACAGATTACACTAGATCAACCAACTGCGAAAAGAAGCTCAAGTCGTCATGGCTGTCCAACGAAAATATCCCGTAGGTTTTCTGTGTTTGCTGTGACCGAAAGTTCTAAAGAGCCAAGCAAGACTGAAGAAACAATCCCTTCTTGGGCCAGGGCAGATTCAGATGTGCCCCCTCCTTGGGCTCAGGATGAAGGCAAGGAAAGTGCAGCACAGCAAATATTTGAGATTCCCTTCTATGTTTATTTACTTGCCTCAGCAGTGACTGCAATTGCTGCAGTAAGTTCCCTCTTCCTCCAATTCATTTTCATTCTATGACTTGTAATTCTCTTTCCTTAAATTTTCTAACGCACCTCTTGGACTGCAGATAGGCTCTGTGTTTGAATATGTGAATCTGAGGCCAGTGTTTGGAATTTTGAAATCAGACAGCATTTTTTATGCTCCTTTGCTTGGATTTTTTGCATTTACTGGCATTCCCGTTTCAGTAAGTTCTCTCTAATAACTTTTTTTTTTTGCAAGCTGATTCCTTAGATGTTGAAACTAGAATATGATTCCATTAGGGTCTAAATTCTTGAATTGATGTATTAAATTATATTTCTTTGACTTTGATTTCTTCGATTTTTAATCAATTGTTGTAGATAGAAGCTTTCAGCTAACAGGGGTTCATTGTTTTAATTATTTTTGCTAGTTACAAACTCTAAATAGACAAGTTTGGTACAGACTTTTTATAAAAAAGTGGGCCATGATTAAAAAAAAAAAAAAAAAAAAGACTTTTTTACACTTTTTCAAAGTGGAGTACATTTTTTTACATAGAGACTATCCGATAGTTGTCTATTTGAGGCTTATTTATAATATAATAGACAATTACGTTCAAATCCAGTTCCAGATAAGATTTTGCGAAGTATTGTGCATAAGTAGGACATAGAAAAATATCTCAGTTGATATGAACTCACTTGATCCCCTCTTCAGCTAACATGAATGTTAAATACTATACAGACTTTCCTGTGGCTCAAATCTGTTCAAGCTGCTAACAAGGAAGCTGAAGAACAAGACCGCAGGGATGGCTATCTGTAGGATTAACTACCCTTTAAAGTTGTGATTTTAAATATTGAGGAGGATCATGTGGCGTTATGGAATTTATTTCGAGTGACAGATGACCCCTGATACAATCATAAATGTGAATAGTTTTTCTAGTAATGACACATACAAAACTCTTTTTTATTCTATTTTATATGAAGGATATTTACGCAAAAATTCAAATCAAATAAAAAACTAGAAAATGTTAGCATTTATTATGAAGTGGTACCCATATTAGTATTGTAGTTTTTATTCGGTTTTAATTTAAGTACATTAAATGAACTGTTATGGTGGCGATGAATTTAATGGCCAAGTATGTTACTCTCACTTCCTGTCATCGAGTATCAATTAATTTGTAAGTCTTGCAATCATTTTACACTCATTTTAATTATTTTGTATACGTTCCCAGCCCCGACAATACTCTGTCCGAAAAGGACCATTTGGTTTATACTGCAATTCTCAACTCATTGCAATTCATCGAGTGAACTTTTATTGTGGCGTTTTAAGCTAATGGCCCCAAGTATGTAACTGTCACTTCTACACATCAATTAAATTTGTAACTTCCACTTCCCAATTGTCATTTTAATAAGAATGTGACACCACGGACACTGTTTATTTCGATGGATCACGTTTTTGCGTAGCCATCTGCATAAGTACTCCACAATGATACAAGTATACTAACTATTGTAACATAATACATCTTCGTACTCAGGCTAATTGAGCTTGGTACATGACTTGCATGTATTGCAGCAAATATCAAGCCACGAATGAACCTCAAGGTTCAAAGATAAATATCCCTGCTAGATTTTCTGAAGCAGTAGATCCTTTGAAAGAATTTCTTCTTTTATTGATCAATAAAGGTTTCTTAATCTTATTATCAAAACTTATTTTAACAGTTCCATCAAGATATTTCTGAATATAATCAAGATTAATCTCATAAAAAACTAATTTAGCAGACTGAGATTCACGTTCTAATAACTATTCATTAGGAATAGTGACATCTCTCCAATGAATCATTTTCGGAATTTGAATTTTTTGGAATTTGAATCTTAGCATCAGGAGTAGAACTTTGGATTAATAAAGTTTTTATCACCTGATTTTTTAAAAATAGTTTTAGGGTTTAAATTGGTTTTTAGCACTTTATTCCTTTCATCCATATCATAATTAGATGTCAATATATTCAAAGTCAAGGCCTTAAGAATATTAGGATCATCTAAAGTAAGGGTCAGATCAGGAAAGAGATCAAAATGAATTGGACCATTAAACAAAAATGATTAAATCATTCTAAGTATATTAGTTTCAAATTCTTGAATCTAGCATCTCTCAAGCATAAAAGTACAGAAGCATTGATTCCCTTTTGGGTAAGAGGTTTAACAACAACTTGGACGTAATCAATATGCAAGAATTTATAACCTTTAATTAGAAAATCATGAATGGATTTTTCAATTAAACAAACAACATTTTTCATAAGTTTTTGAAATAGCATAAGTCTGTTCAACAGTCTTAACATTAAACTCAGTCTTAAAAGCAGACTGAATCTAAGTAATTTTTTAAATAACCTTGACATCAACCTTAGGAATACTTCTGTTAATGCCTAAAATCAGCACAACAGATTGGAAGGGGAGAAAGATCCATTCCTAGTCCGCTGAGGTTGTTCAAGGCTCGATCGGTGTGGTGTGGTGTGGAGCCCCCAGCAGTGGTTCGGTGCGGTCGCATAGTGTCCGTGCATACGTCCATGGTAGTGAATTGAAAATAAATACAGAGAAAGTAAAGAGAGATGAATACACAAACTTACTTGATTCAGCACTGGCCTACGTCCATGGGGATTTGAAGAGGGGGAGTCCACTATAATATGCTTGTTTTACAGTCTCTCATGGTCTCTCATCCTCACTGTACAATAGATATCGGAGGTCTACCTTTGGTGGAGATACCGTTGCTGGAGCTCCTGTAGTGAGGTTGAGGAAGCCCTCTAAGGAGAAGCCTGGCCCAAAGTCCTTGAAGTCGTCTGGTTACTCCCTTCTTATCTTCTACCCCCTCATCTTTTATGTCTCACCCCCTCTCATTTATGTCACACCTTCCTTTTCCTCCTGGCACCTTGTCTTCCCTTAGCCTTTTGTCCCTTCCTTCTTTCTCTCTTTCTTCCCTCCTGATGAGTCTCCCCTCCTTGGGCTGGGCCTAGAAAACACTATAGGCCTGGCATATTTTGTCCCTTACAGTTGCATGTGATTCTTAAGGGCAATTTGTTCCAAAAAAGACCTTGAGAATTTTTGAGATAAAATATGCAATCGAATTGATCTGCTCAAGTCCGNTAATTTAAGTACATTAAATGAACTGTTATGGTGGCGATGAATTTAATGGCCAAGTATGTTACTCTCACTTCCTGTCATCGAGTATCAATTAATTTGTAAGTCTTGCAATCATTTTACACTCATTTTAATTATTTTGTATACGTTCCCAGCCCCGACAATACTCTGTCCGAAAAGGACCATTTGGTTTATACTGCAATTCTCAACTCATTGCAATTCATCGAGTGAACTTTTATTGTGGCGTTTTAAGCTAATGGCCCCAAGTATGTAACTGTCACTTCTACACATCAATTAAATTTGTAACTTCCACTTCCCAATTGTCATTTTAATAAGAATGTGACACCACGGACACTGTTTATTTCGATGGATCACGTTTTTGCGTAGCCATCTGCATAAGTACTCCACAATGATACAAGTATACTAACTATTGTAACATAATACATCTTCGTACTCAGGCTAATTGAGCTTGGTACATGACTTGCATGTATTGCAGCAAATATCAAGCCACGAATGAACCTCAAGGTTCAAAGATAAATATCCCTGCTAGATTTTCTGAAGCAGTAGATCCTTTGAAAGAATTTCTTCTTTTATTGATCAATAAAGGTTTCTTAATCTTATTATCAAAACTTATTTTAACAGTTCCATCAAGATATTTCTGAATATAATCAAGATTAATCTCATAAAAAACTAATTTAGCAGACTGAGATTCACGTTCTAATAACTATTCATTAGGAATAGTGACATCTCTCCAATGAATCATTTTCGGAATTTGAATTTTTTGGAATTTGAATCTTAGCATCAGGAGTAGAACTTTGGATTAATAAAGTTTTTATCACCTGATTTTTTAAAAATAGTTTTAGGGTTTAAATTGGTTTTTAGCACTTTATTCCTTTCATCCATATCATAATTAGATGTCAATATATTCAAAGTCAAGGCCTTAAGAATATTAGGATCATCTAAAGTAAGGGTCAGATCAGGAAAGAGATCAAAATGAATTGGACCATTAAACAAAAATGATTAAATCATTCTAAGTATATTAGTTTCAAATTCTTGAATCTAGCATCTCTCAAGCATAAAAGTACAGAAGCATTGATTCCCTTTTGGGTAAGAGGTTTAACAACAACTTGGACATAATCAATATGCAAGAATTTATAACCTTTAATTAGAAAATCATGAATGGATTTTTCAATTAAACAAACAACATTTTTCATAAGTTTTTGAAATAGCATAAGTCTGTTCAACAGTCTTAACATTAAACTCAGTCTTAAAAGCAGACTGAATCTAAGTAATTTTTTAAATAACCTTGACATCAACCTTAGGAATACTTCTGTTAATGCCTAAAATCAGCACAACAGATTGGAAGGGGAGAAAGATCCATTCCTAGTCCGCTGAGGTTGTTCAAGGCTCGATCGGTGTGGTGTGGTGTGGAGCCCCCAGCAGTGGTTCGGTGCGGTCGCATAGTGTCCGTGCATACGTCCATGGTAGTGAATTGAAAATAAATACAGAGAAAGTAAAGAGAGATGAATACACAAACTTACTTGATTCAGCACTGGCCTACGTCCATGGGGATTTGAAGAGGGGGAGTCCACTATAATATGCTTGTTTTACAGTCTCTCATGGTCTCTCATCCTCACTGTACAATAGATATCGGAGGTCTACCTTTGGTGGAGATACCGTTGCTGGAGCTCCTGTAGTGAGGTTGAGGAAGCCCTCTAAGGAGAAGCCTGGCCCAAAGTCCTTGAAGTCGTCTGGTTACTCCCTTCTTATCTTCTACCCCCTCATCTTTTATGTCTCACCCCCTCTCATTTATGTCACACCCTCCTTTTCCTCCTGGCACCTTGTCTTCCCTTAGCCTTTTTTCCCTTCCTTCTTTCTCTCTTTCTTCCCTCCTGATGAGTCCCCCCTCCTTGGGCTGGGCCTAGAAAACACTATAGGCCTGGCATATTTTGTCCCTTACAGTTGCATGTGATTCTTAAGGGCAATTTGTTCCAAAAAAGACCTTGAGAATTTTTGAGATAAAATATGCAATCGAATTGATCTGCTCAAGTCCGTAGAGATAATTTTCGGGAGCTGATCCCTGGTTATCCGTTTCACTTTGTTAAGCAATAAAGATCTCTGAGAGCGAGAAGTGCAAATATAGAGTTCAACTTAGAGAGATAAGCGGGAGATAGGCTTGACCACGTAGAGTGCAAATGTGGGGCTCGGTTTGGCTAGATAAGTGGGAGATGAGCTCGACTGCGTAGCATACAAGCGTGGGACTTGGCTTAGCGAGATAAATGGGAGATAGGCTCGACCGCTTTAAGTGTGAGCACGAAGCTTGGCGATGGCGGGAGATGTTCTCTATTGTGTAAGGTGGAGCGTAGAGCTCAGCTTAGAGAGATAAGCAGGAGATGAGCTCGATTGCATAGGGTGCGATCGCGAAACTCAGATTTTTGAGGGAGATGCACTCGACTACGTTGAGTACAAACGCGTGGCTCAGCTTGGTGAGATCAGCGGAAGATAGGCTCGATAGCGTTAGGTGAAAGCGCGAAGCTCGGTTTTGGAGGGAGATGTTCTTTATTGCAAAAGGTGCGAGCGCAGAGCTCAGCTTAAAGAGATAAGCAGCTGATGAGCTCAACCGCGTAGGGTGTGAGTGCGGAGCTCGGCTTTTGACGGGAGATGCATTCGACCGCATAAGGTGTGAGTGCGGAGCTCATCTTGGCAAGAGGATGGGAGGTTAGCTCGACAGTGTAGTGTGCGAGTGCAGAGCTTGGCTTTGGCGGGAGATTGACTAAACAACGTAAGGTACGAGCGCAGAGCTCTGCTTTTGAGGGAGATGTGCTCAACTGCGAAAGGTGCGAAGGTCGAGCAGTCGAGGGACCTACTCACCTGTTGGGTGTCAGGGGGCTGAGTAGTCCTTGCCTTTCCCGTTGTTGAAAATAACCCAGGAGAGATGGTCATGGCTTGAGTGTAAACATTCTGTATTTTTTGGAGGAGATGCTATCTCAGGAGTAATGTAGGGCAGCCAAAAATATGGAACCGCACTTCACCGTGAGGTAGGCCAGGCTGCCTTAAGGCTAGACCGACATATCGAACCTCAACGGGAAGGTAAGTATGAGATGTTTGATCATGCTGCAAAAGTCAAACAGTTCAGTGTAGATATTCTCCAATCACAAGTGTGAAATTCGCAAACTTGAATCATCATCTTGAAGTGTGGCAAAGGTCAGAGGCTCGGCGTTTGCTAGAGGAGATGCGATCCCTGGAGTAACATCGAACATTCGAAAGACTAAACCCACACTTAGCCATGAGGCAGGTAGGGCCGTCTTAAGGCTAGACCCACCTAATGACCCTCAACGGGAAGGTTAGTAGGAGATGTTTGATCATACTACAAAAGTCAAACCGGTAAGTGTAAATAATCTGCAATTACGAATGCAAAACTTGAAAATCTAAGCTGTCTTGTTGGTGTCTCGTTTGATGGATATGGAGTGTGGTAAGGGTTTGAGGTGTTATCTGTTTGTTATTCCATTGCAGGAGATGGCGTCCAATGTCAGGCAGTCAAAAGATTGAACTTGCACTCTACCGGGGGAAAGGTTGGGATGCCTTAGGCTAAGCCAGCCTTTTTGGTTTCTTGGGGGAGGTAAGTTGTCGGACAGTTGGGGAGCTGGTCCGTTCTTCACTGTGATGAGGGTCGTGGTAAGTTGTCGGGCAGCTGAGAGGCTAGACCTGCTTTTCTACATGAAAGAGGTCGGGCCACCGGGGGGCTAAACCCGTTCCCGCCTGTTGAAATCACAGGGAAGGTAAGTGTCGGCTAGACTGGCACTAATCCCGCTTTTAGCCATGGCAGAGGTCGGGGTAAGTTGTCGGGCTGTCGAGAGGCTGGACCCGCCCTCCTCCATGAGGGAGGTCAGGCCGCTGGGCGCCCCGGGGGAGGGGGGTGGACCTGCATGTTGACCCTTACAGGGAGTTAAGTTGCAGGGCAATTTGAGACTGTACCTGCTCACGCTTGTTGACTCCTATGAGGAAGGTAACTGTCGGGCAGCCAAAGGCCAGACCCGCTCTCCACCGTAGGAGGGATAGAGCAGCCTTAAGGCGTAACTCACCCCTTTGGATCTTGCGGGGAGGTAAGTTGTCGGACAGCTAGGGAGCTGGGTCCGCTCTTCGCCGTGATGGGGTCATAGTAAGTTATCGGGCAAGCGAAAGGCTAGACCCACTTTCCTCCGTGAGGGAGTTCAGGTCGCTGGGGGCTGGACCCACTTGTTGACTTTCATGGGGAGGTAAGTTACCGGGTAGTTTGAGACTGGACCCGCTCCTACCCATTGATATCACAGAGAATGTAAGTGTCTGGTAGGCTGGTGCTAATCCCAATCTTTGCCATGGTAGAGGGTAGAGGTCGGGGTCAGTTTTCTAGTAGCCAAGAGGCTGGACTAGCTCTCCTCTGTGAGGGAGGTCGAGCCATCGGGGGAGCTGGACCCGCTTATTGACCCTCACAAGGAGATAAGTTGTCGGGCAGTTTGGAACTGGACCTGCTCTCGCTTGTTACGCCTTAAGGATAAAGCAGCCTTAAGGAGTAACCCACCTCTTTGGATCCCGCGGGGAGGTAAGTAGGAGAGGCGCTTGTCTACATGCATGTGAATGCTAAGGAGTTTATTTCGATGGAGACATATTGAGACGTCCAAACGATGTCCAAGTGGGGCTGTACATCTGGTGTTTCACACTAAAAAAATCAATAATGTTAGTAAAAATAAAATTCACATAAGTTTTGAGGAGACAAACCGGGGTGTTTAGCCATTGTGGCCGATTTTTGGTTGACCAAAATTGCCTGCTACTGGTTGCTATTTCTTCACTTTCTTGTTCATCTTATTCTCTGTCCTTTTTTTTTTTTTTTTTTTAACCAAGGGAGACTCATTGTGGTCATGTGAAGCACTATTGTTGGGTCGACTATGTCTGAGGACTTGGTCTGTGTGGCCGCTGATTGAGAGGGGTGGTGGCCGATGGAGTATGTCACGGGAGCTATGCAACTTACCATGGTGGTTTCCCGTTGGAAATACTTGCACGAGGAGGTTCCTGTGCCTCATCGGTTTTGGCCAAGGCTTATGTGTTCACGTCTGGTGTTTGCCCGTTGTGAAAGATTATGATTCGTGGCATGTGCAAGAGGTTGCCCGAAGTGAAAGAGTACGATGCATGGTGTTGTGCCTGCCATGCATGTGGGTAGGTAGCTCTGTGCCTTGTGGGTTCAAGGCCGAGGAAGGTGGGCTCACCAGGGGCAGCTCAGACAAGTCTCGGGCTGAGGACGACCTCGTTGCTAATGGGTAGTTGAGACAAATCTTGGGTCGTGGGGGGGAGTTCGTCGCTTGCTACCCTAGTCATGGTTGGGACGTGTTTGGTTGAGACACAATGGTTGTGATGAATGGTGGGGAGGTTGCATCAGGCAGAGGAGTTGGTTGTTCGAGGTGTGCATGCGATATGCAAGGTGGCTAGGATGCATGCATGCGATATGCAAGGTGGTCGGGATGGCGGTTGCATGGAAGGTTGCTTGCTTGCATGGCTGAGGAACGTTTGTCCCATGGCCGAGGAGTGTTTTTCCGAGGAGCAGGTGGTCGAGTAACGTTTCTCTGAGTAGCTTGCATGGTTGGGGAGAGTCTGTCTGAGGAGTATGTTGTCGAAGAGCATATTGCATAGGAGGTGGTTGCCCGCCAGCAGTCGGCTGAGGAGTTGGTTGTTCTTGGTTAAGGAGCTAAGTGTCATGTAAACGTTGGCTGGGTCGAGCTATTTGTGGCCGTGGAGGGGGTGCTAGGCGAGGTGCATGGTTGGGAGCTTACTCGCTTGCTTGACCAAGGTGATCGTCGTGCACCAAGTGGGAGGTGCCCACAAGTAGGTGGCAGAGTTGGGATGTGTGCATGGCTGGGAAATGATGCGTGCATAGCTGGGACAGGATGCGTGCATGGCTGGGAAGCTCACAATGTGGCCGTGGAGGGCTCGACTGGATGCATGGAGGGGAGCTTGCCCGCTTGCATGATCGAGGTGCTCGTCATTGGCCGTGGAGGACTAGGCAAGCTTAGCAGTGCGTGGTGGTGGTCCTACCAGCTAGCGGGTGCCGTGAAAGTTTCAAGCCATGCACCAACTGCTCTATTGTGCATGGCGTGCACGTCTTCCAATGATGGGTCACCTTGGGGGGAGGATAGAAACCATCAGCAGATCACATGGTGGCCGCCGATATTGCTCCTTGGGATAACGAGGCTCAAGTCGTGAGCCTCGTTTGCTCTTCTCATAAACAGTGTCTGTGGCGGTAGGCCACTGTGTGGCCGCCTTGGCAGCCAGGGACCACCCCTTTCAGGGTAGACGACGCCAATGGTCCAAGTGACTACCACCGACGGGAGTAGGGGGCTCACAACAGGCTACCATGAGCTTCCCATGTAAGGTGTGTGGCCACCCTGGTGGTTGGGGGCCACACTGGTAGGGACAGAGGATGCTGGTGGTCCTAATGGTGGTCGTTGACAGATTTAGCGGGCTCATGACCAGTTGGCGTGAGCTTCTCGGGTGTTTGGAGGCATGTGCCTGTTAGGCGTGCGGGGGACTAGGCTGTTGAAGACAGAAACCTTCGGCGGCTCATGTGATGGCTGCCCGCAGGTTCACCTAGCTCACAGCAGGCTGCCTGCACTGTGCATACCATGCACAGTCTGGACGTGATGCCCATGCAGGCACAGTGTTTGCCCGTTGTGCACGTGCATGAACCTAGTGTATTTTTGTGAACAGTATTTACACTGCTCACTTAAATACACTGTGTACTTAAAAGCACATGGAGTAGTGGGTGCTATTTAAGCTCAAGTGGTCGAGGATTTTGGTCCCCTAGCCTTACACATTGGGTGTATGGAAAGCACTCAAGTGCAGTGCATTTAATCGCCTGGGCAAGGAAAGGTTCACTCGCTCATTCTCTGCAAAAGCATTTTTCATAAAAATAAAAGTTGAAAGGTTGAGAATACTTATCTGGGAGACTTTCATTTGCTCGTTCGGTGACTATATAGCATGCAAGAAAATCGTCATTCTCCCACCTTCGATGTAAAAAATTAATCGATCCTACAAACGTTGCCATTTGTTAACTCCTAAAATTAGCACAACAGACCGGAAAGGGAGAAAGATCCATTTTGACCTGCTGAGGTTGTTCGGGCCTCGATTGGTGTGGTGTGGAGCCCCCGACAGTGGTCCGGTGCAACCGTATAGTGTCCTTGTGTACGTCCATGGTAATAAATAAGAAATAAATATGGGGAAAGTAAAGAGATATGACCATCGAGGGTCCAGGAGGAGACATAAAATGACGAGGAATGGTTGGACGAGGAGGATTTGATGGTGAGGGGTAGTGGCGACCGGTGAGTGAAGGATGAAGACAAGGCTAGGGTACTAAACGATAGATGCATCGAGGGTGAAGAGAGAGAGAGAGTAATGAAGGACTGAGGTCTTGGGCGACGAGGCTTAGGATTAGACATTGGCTGGGGTATTGAATGAAGTCGTTTGGATGTGGGAAAACTATGCCTTTGGTTAATGGGTTGAGACACTAAAAGGCTCCACAAAAAGGGGCCGTTTATAGTCACCCAAATGGTGTCATTTCAATTGAAATGGGCTGTGGCACTTCTCTATTAAACCCTGAATTCTGGATGGGCTTGGGCTTGGGCCTGACTGGTGTGCTTTTGGGCTAAATATATTTTTCTAGTCCTATTTTGTTTTTCTAAACTCTAAATTTCTTGTATTTCTAGCTTAGACCCTAAATTTAATCTTTGTTTAGACCCTAAGTTTTTTTATTTAAAAAAAAAGCATTTTTGTAGTTCTTTTAAATACTGAGTTTAATTGTTAGTATCAAATCATTGATAATTCAAAATTACTAATTTACTAATATTGAGTTATGTGTAGTTTATAACTATTAATAATTGCTCTATATATAAAATTACACACAATTTTTCTAGTTACATACTACTATGTTAGAATCTATATAATAGATCACTAGTCTTACAATATATACATTATACATAGTACATGACTCACTATTAGTTAGTCAAGTTTCATCTACCCTAACATATATTGTGACACTCCTAGATTTCGCTTAGGATTGGATCGACATTTGAAGTGTCGAGACACGCAATATAATGTTATATTCCCCAGTTCATGACAATTAAAGATGTAATGCACGTAGCATGTATATAGTAATATGCAATATTCACAGGGATAATTTTTTTCTTTGAGTAATACTATGCACTAAACTATAAATATTTCAATTACCTCTGAAACATATTATATAAGCGTGAAAGTGATAGATATCTATGATTACAACATAAGTCAAAATGTCTGTAATCTCAAAGGTATGGGAACATCGCTCCATAAGTATATGAATAAAACAAACTACTGGGATAGCTCGTCGAGTAATTCGACTAAGGATGCCAAAATACTATCTATAAATCTGATCATGGAGGCTATGAGCTATGCATCATGTTTGCATCGCCTAATTGATTGTCTCGAGTCGGTTAGAGTCCATTGCATTTCCTTATCTTAGCATGTCATCTACCATTTCGAGGGGTGAGGGGGGAATGGTAGTTGGGACAATCACGATACAAGTCTCAATAAGTTAACAAGAAACTTAACATACAATTTATGGATTCATGCATGACAGTAAATGCATGAATACATAATCATAATCATAAATAAACATGACATGACTTGACATTTAACATGGCATGAATTGACATGACTTAAATTGAGCATGGACTGAACTTGAAACTTGATATGACATGAACTTGATCGTGAATTGAACATGAACTAATCTGAACATTACAAATACATGAGCATGAACGTGAAATACATGAACTTAGAATCTTGTTCAATTAGTAACATGATTAATAAATGTGAATATATGGGTGCTACACGATTCCCCTTGATCTGTGTGTCCCTACCGATTACCGCATCATAACACAAGTATCTGCACTAGCTGTGAGTGCGTTAACATACGTGCGTTAACATGAAATTGAAATGTTGATCTTTACTTTGTCAATCCAAAGAATTTCACACTAGTTTAGACACTCCAGCTTAAACAAAAGAGTTCTACTAGAATATTACCTCATCCTAGTACTTAGGGTTATGATAAAATTAAACAGACTTGATTTAACTTGGAAAACTGTTCTTGAGATACACAAACTGTACTCAAGACATAGCGTGACATGAAACGAAAGGACACATGACCTGACGTAACGTAACATGACATGTACGTGATATGAATGACATGACGTAACATGAAACGGACAAACATTACATGACATGACATTGCATAACACGTAACAAACAAATATTATGTGACATGTCATGACATGTAACAGATAATATTATGTGACATGACATAATATGTAACAGATAAGTATTGCTTGACAAAATATATTGTGTGATAGATAAATATTTAGTGATAGAATATAATATGTAACAGACATATATGTAGTGATATGACATATATGATACATAAAAATATAACCACTAGTTCCTTACCAACATACATATACAGTAATCTGACAATTAGTTAGAAGCTAACTTATAATAGCTTCTAACTTACAGTGATCATCGCGTTATGGAGAAAATACGTAAACACAAGAAACTGTAAGTGTGGATTTCTAAAAGTTAGAAACTCACTACTAATAAATCAAAAGCATAAAAACACTACCTTGGACTAAAATGACCATTGTACTACTCTACATATCAGAAAATGACTATTTTACCTCTAACTTAAGGATTTTACATCATAACTCCAAAACTCAACAAAATAAAATTTACATTAGAAATGTAAATTTTGTCCTAAATCCAAATATTTAATCAAAAAAATTTAAAACACATCACAACTAAACCTTCAAAGGCAAAAACACTTTGATTTTTATTGCAATTCTATCAACCTCATTCCTTATGCTTAAAATTGAAATATTGCAACATAGATTAGAACATCCTACGTTTAAAAAGCATACAAGAATAACCAACAAAACTCATTTTATAAAAATCACAAGTCGTTTTAAAACAAAGCTCCAAGGTTTTACTAAAAACATAACCTTTGATTCTCAAGGTTTTGTCTCTTTTTAAAGAGGAATGCTATGCATCAGCTACTATTCACTCTCACACCCCATACCAATAGTTTTTTTTTCATAGGGTATGAGGGTGTTTTTCGGAAGGTGTGGAGTGTGGAGTAGTGAATAGTGGTTGATGAGAAGAATTTTTCATTTTTAAAACATCTCCAAGAATTCCAAAAATTCAAAAATACACTTTCAATATATTCATAACACAATTCTAAGAATTATCATGCTTTTAATCACCAAGCAAACATAACAAAATCACAAGATGTAATACCAAACTTTCGGCTTCAACATTCAAACTCAAAACCAATTTCCTTAACATTAGGTTTTGATCAAATCCTTTGATCTGAAACATACCATGACAAGAATCACAAACCAACGACATCACATGGTTAAAAATCATGTCCTAGAGTAGATGACATGGCCATTTTAACATCATTAAAATCAAGATCACATGGCCATATTAACATAAAAACATCCATATACCCCGAAAACCTCAAATCTGTGACCTAACCGAGTCTCTTCATGCATAAAAATCATATCTTTAAAACCAACGCAAAAAATCTTCAAAATAACATCCTAACATGTATATCAAAGAATTAGGATCATCATATAAAAATATCAAAGCCATTGGAGTATAATTTTATCACAAAAGATCCAATCATTCACAAAATAGAAATGTTTATACTCCTTCCAGTTTCCAACTTTTTAAAACTAAGAAAAACTTTCAACAAAAGCTTATAACATACAATGAATCCTCATAAATATTTCATATAAACATGTTATATACACTCCATAAGAAAAATCATACCAAGATCTTCCCAGTAGCTTGATAAAAAACACCAAAAATATCAAGTATTGTCTAGTTTACGGCTCAGAATGACTTTTTCATACTTAACATAACTTTTGATCAACCAATGACCATGAGAATCAACACAAAGGACATGCACAGAAGCTATACTAAAAAATACATACAACCACTTCAAAAATGGCTAGCAAAGTGACTTAGGAAAACTGTCCAAGAGGATCTTTAGGTTTCTATTCAAGAAAAAAGTGGGAAAGGGATGAAATGAAGGGGAAGGGACTGGACGCCTTCTTACACAACTGAGGGGTGATGAGAGGGTTGTGAGTGACACTTGAGTGATGGTTGTATTAGCCAAAACAAGGGGCAAAACCAGCCCACGGTTTTCTGCCTTGGATTGTCATATGAGAGAGAAGAGTGAGGTGGCCTTTTGCCTTCACATCATGTACTATTTGGGGCTGCTTTGGGCAGTGTTTGGTTAGCCATGGCAAGGGGAAACTTCCTCCATAAGCATTGCCAATGTGGTTCAGTTTCGTGGGCTTTAACCAAATGGGCTCCCATTTAGGGTTTCAGTAGGGTTTGGTTGGGGTTTAGGTTGCTATCAAGCCCAAATCTAATTTTTCTTGATCCAATAAAATTTTCAATGTTTCAAAGTATTGAATAATGATGTCATAACATGAATTTAAGTGGTTGATAGCATGTGAAAGTAATTTAATCAAATAATTAAACGCTAAGATAGAAACTAGATCCATTTAGGGTTTGGAAGCAAATTTTGTAAATGGGGAAACCATTTAGGGTTTTGGTTTCAACCAAGTTTTTAATGTTTTAGTTGGATTCCAAGTGTTTAGGATTTTCTAGAGTTGAAACCCTCGTTGGTTTAGCGCAAATTGGATGGTTGGATGGAATAGTGTTTCGCTTAGGTGACATGATCACAAAACTTGATTTCCTTCACATTTTCCATCTTATGGTTCCTCTTGGTGCCAAGTGTCCATTAATATTCATCAAGTGTGACTAGATCTTGCCAAGTGTCAAGATAAAACTTTCCTAACCTAATTCGGACATTTCACTCAGAAAAAGTGAAAAAAAAAATTTGCACTATAAAATTCTAAATGTCAATATTTTATTAAAATTAGACTCTGAAGTGCCTCAAAATGATCAAAATGCGTTCTTGAATAAGCGCTTCGTCCAAAAATTGAAAGTGGTTTTATTGCGCCATAAAATTCTAAATATTCAAACAAAACTAGTGGCGTAGACCATATCTCATTATGACACTTCTAGGTATCTTAAATAAATAAAATCGCGCTTCTGGCACCATAATGAGAGGCAACACTGACTATGCTGATAGACTAAAACCTAAGCGATTGATCGATACGTGAAGACTTTCGAGTTTTTACAAGGTTCCTAAAGCATAAAAAAATTCATCACTTGAGTTTTTGGCAGGCTGTTACATATGTAATATGTATGATAGTTATACTATGTTGTGTATATCTACTAGACTATTAGTCTATTGATATTATTCTATAATAATTAAGACATACCGGAAGAGTATTAAATATAACTATATAAGTTATAGACTTTCAATATGAGTATATATGATCTCTATATAAATAATATATATTTCTATAACTTATTTATACAAATCTCGGAATTGGAGGTACAAGATGGAGGCGGATCTTGGTGCGGAGTTGGAGCCTCAAGTCAGAGTCGGATATTGGAGCTAAAAGTCGGTTCTGAAACAATTCTAGCTTTGACTTTAACTCCAAATCCAACAAAAACGATACTAAAACCTCTGACTCCAACTCCATTTTCTCTAAGCTTCGACTTCATCGACGCGTGGTCAGTTTGGAGTCGGTGTTGCAGTTAGGTAATCGGATTTTTGCACAGTCGTAATTTTCCTAAAAACAAGAAAGAATGCCTAACCAAAATCACATCCTATGTGTTGGAAATGAAGAAGTAGAAGCAACACTTGATTAGAAAAAGTGGTAGAATACTAAGTGCTTATTAAACAAATTTGTCCATATGAGAATAATTAATTCTTCTATATTTGGCCATTAATCGAAATGTAGGACTTAAACATCACTTAAAACTCCAAAAAACTAGTTTAAATTGTGCTTTGAGAACAAAAAACATCGAACTTCCATTCTCTCTCTCTTTTTTTTAATGATAAAATGTGATTTTTTGTGGATTTTCCTTCAATAATTAGTTTAGAAAATCCATTTTGCTCCTTACTATGAAGAGCATTGTGCTTCATTTAGGTTGCTCACCAAGGTGGCAATGACTTTTGTTCCCGGGGTGCTCAACTGGGTGGCGAGCACTTTGTTCTCCATAGTGTTTAATTGGACGGCAAACACTTCTGCTCTCCATGATGCTCATTAGGGGTGAGCACTTTGCGTTTTCAAGTGCTCACTATGGTGGCAAACTTTATGCTCTTTCATGTTGCTTGACGGGGTGAGAAGAAGCCCTTTTGCTCCTATAGCGCTCGCCTGGATGTGAAGTACTTTTGGTATCCTTGATACTCGCTTAGGAGTGAGCACTTTGCCTTTTCATGATGCTCGTAGAGGAGCTTGCCTGGAGGTGAGTACTTTTACATTAAAAAAATCTTGGCAATGGCATTATAATTTATATAGGACTTGTCTATGAAAAGAAAGAACAAAACATGCTATCAAAAAGAGCATCAACAATTTGGTGCTCTACCATTCCAGAAGCATTTGAAATATATAACACATACTAATAATCATATGCAAGCTGGTCCATTCCTTTTACATTGATGTTTGTTGATGATAATAGAGAAGAAAAAAGAATAACGTATTAAGATCGTTTGCAAAGTTCTTATCAAGTCCATTCAAAAGCACCATGGTGCTAGGATGCACATTTCAAATTGATATGGTTGGGTACAAACAACCTGTTACATGCAGCACATCCTACCCATAAACTACCAAATTCATATTTTCCTCAAGTCAAAATAGGGGATTTTGTATTACAACTCACGTTCGTTTGCTTTTACAAAAGGTGTGAGGGATATTTCTCCCCAGGTGTGGGAAACACTACATTAACAAAAGGTTTTGTTTTTGTTTTTTTGCATTTGTATTCCAAAATATACAGTCAAATGATTAAAACCCAACACAAGGTTCACTTACAACATAGAATTTGCAATTTTGCTTTTCTTTATTTTTTTAAAGAATATATCACTATGTGCCAGTTTTTGAGCCTTATATGTGCATTATCCACACTCCACTTCAGTTCAAGCAACATAGAGAGAGAGAGAGAGAGAGAGAGAGATATACAAACGCTTGGTCCTTCAAACAAAGTGCCGAAAGGCAAAATCTTTCCACCAACACATCAAAGAATAGCTTTCCCACCAAGAATCAAGCATAAATACAATGGATCTCATATTTACTTATTTTTGTCAAAAGGAATAAGCGGTGTTTGTACACCCTATGACTGCAAATATCATTTGTCAAAAAGAAATAAAACCAAGGAAAGGGAAAATAAGGCTTATTGAAGTGGAGAGAACGCACCAAATAATGAGAGAGTGAGAGACATAGAGAGGAAAAAATAAGGAAGAAAAGTGGCATCTAACTTAAAGCAAAAGCCAAAATTTATGCCCTAAATCTACCTTGTCACTCTGACCATTCATCGGGTATAGATGACCACACCATGATGCACACCATCATATCGAGATAAGCTTTGCACAACTCCACAATACTTTCCTTTTTTCTGATGCCAACGAAATTGCAGCATCCAAAACCAGTTATTGAATGAACGAATGAGAGCTTTGATTAAGGTAAATCTATTGACTTTCAAGATTACATGGTGAAAATGAAAGAAGGAAGAGAATAGAAAAGATTACTATAAGTATGGTTTAGTGCTTAAGTAAGGTGGAAAAAGCGGTGGTTGAGTTGGGCTAACAATGTGAGCGTCGTGACTCGTGATGGTAGTTGGGAGAAAGGAGGAAGGGAGCAAGTGACAGTTTTGAGAGCATGGGAGAGTTTTGGAATTATGTTGGTTCTATGAGTAAATCAACATGGGACAATTGGGTACAAATCAACACTTGATGCGTGTAGCCGGGAGTCTTGGCTCAAATCCAGGTGCCCTGCGATTCTCTACCTGCAAGTTTGTTAGAGAAGAAAGCTGAGGCTAGGGGTCTACCCGCACTCATCAAGGGCCGTTGGCTTTGAGCCCCACCCTCCATGGGCCCCAGGACCACACCCCACCCTATCCCCTGCCCAAACCATCGCTATTAACCAATCAAAAAACAAAAACCCCAAAATCCAGCTCAAGTAGAGAGAGAGAGCGATACTTGGGACTGGGATGTGGGGGGTGATGGCCAAAGGGAGAGGGAGACGAAGAGAGAGACGGCGAAATGAAAGAGAAGAGAGAGCATGGGTTGTTTAAGTTTTAAACAAAACCAAATGAAAAACGATGACGTTTTGGGGAGATTTGTTAGACCCCCACGTAAAATTGCCTCTAAAGTTGTCACACATGTCCAAGCCATATTGGGGACATGCCTCTTGACCATGCCACGAGCATGCGTTGGCCCGTGTCTTGTCACACACGGGGCATCCAGCATGCCCATGGACCGACCACATGCATGCCT
This sequence comes from Pterocarya stenoptera, assembly GCA_003123785.1. Classification (NCBI taxonomy): domain Eukaryota; kingdom Viridiplantae; phylum Streptophyta; class Magnoliopsida; order Fagales; family Juglandaceae; genus Pterocarya; species Pterocarya stenoptera. The sequence goes on along the minus strand of QEOT01123340.1, from coordinate 30,814 downwards.
TGACATGCACGGGGCACCTAGCATGCAGGCCACACCCACGCCCATGTGCGCGCTAGGCCACAGGCCCATCGACGTTAGTGGCTGTGCGCAGCCCAGTGCACGGCCAAGCATGCACACGCCCATGCGTCGCGTGGCCCTGCGCATGCCCACAGGCCGCATAGCCATGCGCACGCCCAGACTCCACGCAAGGCCCATGCGCACGCACGGCAGCACACCCACCTGGCCCACGCCCAGGTCCCCTGCGCCTATGGGCACGCACATCCTGCGCACGCCCATGCGTGCGCCCAGCCATGCCCCCAACCGCATGGCCCCTATGCCGCATGCCAGCGAGATTAGTGGCATGCCATCCAGCACACAGCTCCAGCCCGTACGTTGCAGAGCAGGCCAATGACATGCACACCAGGGATGCCATTCAGCACATGGCTCCAGCCTATGCTTTGCCGCCTCAACGCCCAGGCCACCGGCATGGGCCATGCAGCCAGCCATGCGTGGCCCTTGCCAAGCCCATCAACAGGCACGCGTGCCCTCCATCTAGCCATGCGTGGCCCCTGCCACGCCCATCGACCTTGCCATAGACCAGTCCGAGGACCACCATGCACCACCTTAGCCGAACCATTGGCTCATGCATGCCACAGCCATGTGGTCCATGCCACTATCTTGATTTATTTTATTTTAATTATTTCAAAGGGACCTATTGGGGGTTTCTAAATTATTTTGCTTATAAATAGGACAACTTTCCTTTGCTTTAGAATCTTTTGGCAAATTCACTAGAGTGAGGACTATTGTTTGGGAGATCATATTCGGTGCTAAGCACTTGAGTTTTTTGGGTGCAATTCGTGAATCCCATAGAGATGATTATTCCATGCAATTCATTGAATTTGAGTGATTCATTTATCTTATTTTCTAACTTGGTGCAATTTGTGAATCCAAGTTGTTCTATCTTTGTTCTTGTTATCTATCAATATATGATTTATTTAATAATTGTGCAATACGTGAATTAAGTGTTGTATTACTTTCATTTGTTCATTCAAGTTCTTAAGTAATTATACTTTGTTCTTGAGTATTCTTCATTGAGTTCTTATTGTTCATCATTCCATTGTCTTTCAATCCATCCAAACACTATATTCGGCTATCTCTAGTGTTTGTCAACCTTCCATAAATATTTCCTTCATCTATTTTTAGCACTAGCCGAAACTCACTTACCTTATCCATCCAAATTCAAATTCGGCACTCTTGCCTTATTTGAATTAGCCCTAGCCAACCCACATACTTTCCATATTAGAGTTTCCATACTTGGAAACCCTAGTTGATCTATTCACATAGCCGGCCATCACCCTATCCAAAATCAAATCCCAAGATTTAGGAAGTTTCCTAAACCCCAAAGTGGCGCCAACCTTAGTGGTCACTATTGTCGTGCACCCTTCATCCATTGGAGTCCAAACACTTAGCCAATTTCTCATCACTCCATACACTTATTCTAGCCTAAACACTTAACCCTACCTTGTCCAAATTGCCACCCTAATAAGATTCCCCAAAACGTAATTGTTTTATTTTTATTTTTTAAAAAACATAACCTAAGATAAAACAAAATCGTTTTATTTTTAAAAAAATTAGCTTTTTTAGTGTATATATATATTTATATAATTGGGCTGGACAAATGAGATAAGCCCTATGCAGGTATGGGCCTAGACTGAGTCCTGTCTTGTAATGCCCAAATGCATGCGGGTATCCGCCTACAGGTAGAGGGCCAGCCTCAACCAGGCAACCACACCTCGGCTGGGCAGGGGGCGAACGGGGTGGGCCTGCCACCCACCCTAAGCTAAGCAACAAACATGATTAGCTGGCGACAAATTAGCCTTAAAGATTGTCCCATCTGACACAGTTGTGTTGCCTGCTACAAAATTTAGGCCTGATTTGGTTACACAAACTTTTCAAATCATCTTATCTCATCTCATTTCAACATCTAAATACCATTCAAGCACAAACATTTTTCAAAATTTCAAACTTCTAAATAAAACACAAAAAATAATTCAACATTTTCAAATCATAAAACAAAAAATTATATTAGAAAATTATATTCTGACGTTCTTGTAACTTTATAATTATTATTCAATGTTTTTTTCTCTCATTTTTTAAAATTTCATAAAAATTTTAACTTAAACTATTTACTATTATTTACAAATTATATTACTACTAGTTACATATTTTTTTTATTTTATATAATCGCATCTGTGTAACTAAACGATCTCTAATGCAGATACGAACGATTGGCTAAACACCACGCAGAACCGATGGTGGATCATGATGGTAGAATGGAATAAAATTTTGAAAACAAACGGATACAATTTTTTTTTTCAAATATTATTTCAGCATTCAAAGTTTTCATGTTTTTTAAATTTACTTTCGATTTTTGTTTGAAATGCATTTTTTTGTTATTATTCTTTTTTATTTATTATTTTTATTTGTTTTATAAGAATGATGTCATTTCTTATATGTCAAATATTCTTTCAGTACTACCTGATTGTTCACAAATTATTAAAAGTAGTTTCGTATTTATCCCTTAAATTTATAACGAAATTAAATGTGTAAGTTTGTAACCGAGTGAGAAAAGAAAATTGCTTAGAGAAAAAGTGAGAAAAGAAAATTAAAACAAAAATAAAACGATAGAAGCTGATAAAGGGGGTTAGGGTTTATCATATTTGAAAGCTTTCTTTATCGCTCCCCGTTTCAATCTTCGTTTCTTGCTGTCCTCAAAACTGGGAGTATCCCTCAATCCGAAGCAGGTAAATATTTATTCTTTCAATTTTTAATTTTTTTGGTAAATTTGTACTTTCAATTGAAAAATAAAAGAAAATTCTGAAAAAAGGATCTGCAAATTCAAGCGTTACGATGCATTCATTTTCAATTGCGTCACAGAGTAATAGATTTTCTCTTTTGGCTAGTTTTATATGATTTGTTTGTTTATGGAATGAGAAAACAGTACCTAGGGTTAGGAACATATTCATAAAATTCTTAATTCATATGTTCCAGCATTCTTCACCTGCTTTTATCATATCTACTCAGAAACTGTATATAAGGAGCCCTATTCTTGCTCTTTGCCTCATTCTTTGTTTTCTATAAAAAAAAAAAAAATGGAGTAATTTATTTTGCTGATGTGCTTAGAAGCCTAGATGAGTGATTCCAAGGAGAAGAAGAAGGAGAATGAGGAGAGTGCACAAGAAGACGAGGCTGTTACCATTGCTTTGCCCAATCACAAAGCTGCACAAGCTGATGCACATGAACACCATGACTCTTCTGTGCCAGTGGACCAAACCCTGATTCAGACGTTAAATGGCACTCCACCTCTCCCTGAAGATAATAAGATTATGGAATCTTGGTCCAATCCGGACCAACCAACTCAAGATTCACCTGACTCCCCAGGCCCTTTAAATGATGACAAAGATTTACTCAAACCTAATACACAACCCACTTCTGATGTCAAGATTGAAGACAATGACTTGCCTCCAAGCAATCTAGGCTGTGAACGCCACCACAACAACATGTCTTCATGTCATGTTGATACTGCTGGACCAGATGTTTCAGTTGCCAAAGATGAACCTTGTCAAGTGCGTGATACCAAACTTGCTGGTGATGCTGACATTCTGCCTGCAACTACTACGATTCATAATGAACCTGCTATGAACTGTGCTAAAGCTTCTGATATAAAATATCAAATTCAGAATGGACGACAAATCAATATGGAGGTGAATGAAAAAGATGTTATTACGCCTGTAGAGAATGGGAACTCAAGCTCAAAGCACTTCTTTCTTTTGGGCAATGATCATATGTCAGAAGGTAATGAATCGGGAACAGAAGAAGAGCAATCGGCTTTTATGAAGGAGCTGGAAAATTTCTTTAGGGAGAGGAGCACGGAATTCAAGCCTCCGAAGTTTTATGGGGAGGGTCTGAATTGCCTTAAGTGAGTTTCTCCTGATCATTTACATATTTGATTTTCTTAATAACTATTATATAGGTGGTAGAGAAATTTCCATACTTTGGGCTAATGTGTGTCAACATCTTATTGATAAGGTTGTGGAGAGCAGTGACTAGATTGGGTGGCTATGACAAGGTATGCTTTGTTTCCCCATGAACATATTTATATACCATTTTCACATGCATATTAGTTCAGTGCCTTTCCTTTGGTCTCTTTGGTTGGGAAGCTAATTTTAACTGGAGCAATCGGTGATTCTTGTATGGTAGTAATTTTGGAAATAGATTTCAAAGTTAAGATTTTTGGTATCAAAGATTAGTTTGGATTCATGCTAGTAGTTCTTTGATACCGTGAAGTATGATCATATTATCAGTGATTAAGGCAATCTAATATGATAAGTGCTTTCTGGTAAGGATGTTTTCTGGATGCAATTTGTGATGGGACCTCTATGGAAGATATCTCAGACCCTCTGCCATGTGCATTTTTTAAATTTAGGATGTTTACACACTTCTATTGCTGTTTGCTTGGTTGACATGTGTTGGGCACATTCTGTGCACTTTGCGATTCCCTGGTACTAAACTTATAAGTATTATTTATATACAAATTATAATGAAGGGATCAGAGAAGTGAGACAATTTTTTTACAAGTAAAAAGAATTGATAAAATAATTAGAGCAGTAGAGCAATCATTATGGGACTCCAACCCACAATCTTCTGCTCTGGAGGCAAGTGCCATTATCCATTATAATAATATATAATTTGTTGAGAGTTGTTTATTTCCTTATTTGTACTGTACCATTTATTTAATGTATTTGGTCTCCTTAGTATAAAGAAGAAGCTAGAAGAGAAGGAAACTATCTTTCTGTGGGAATTCACTTCTCTAATCTCTTTGACTCTATCTTTCTCTTCCTATTTTATTTTTCAACTTGGTACCAGAGCGTTCTTGGGCTGTTAGGGTTAGGTTAGTACCAAACAGTGTGACTCACGACAGCCCGCGACGGTGGTAGCGGCAAGGAAGTCGAGCCCATGGGTCTGATCGAAATCTTCTGGGAACCGCACTGACCAAGCTTCACGGTGAACAAAGGATGCTTGGCCATGACTTCTGAAAAAGGAAAAAAAGAGAAAAAAAAGCAAGGCGTTCCTCGGAGGATCATCACGATTTAGAGTTGGGAGAAAGTTGAAGCCCAGAGAAGCTTTCTGATTCTTCCGGCCAAGCTCAGGGAACTTGGCATCGAAGCATCGAAATTTTCTATTCCTTCTGATCTTTGCAATCTAGAGTTGGGAGAACGTCAAAGCTCTGAGAAGCTCAGAAACTTTCTAGTTTTTCGGCGAAGCTCAGGGAATTTGGTGCGATTTGGAGCTCGAAGAAGGAGAACTCAAAATGGTAAAAAATGACATGTCATTTTTGAGCTGCACGGGTAAACGACGTGTCATGCAGAAGCATAACCTACGTCAAGAGCTAAATGACATGTCGTTTTTTAGGTAAGAAAAAAAAAGTGGAGCTATTTGGTTGGTTTCAATGGCTGATCCAAAGAAGAGTGAAGGACAGACCAATGACCAGAGAGTAGCAAGCCAAGTGACCTACTCCAATGAAAATCCAACCCTCCAAATCTCAATTGTGAAATTAGATGGACTCAATTATTTGACTTGGTCTCAATCTTCACTCTTGTATATTAAGAGTAGAGGGAAGATAGGATACTTGAATGACAAGATCCCTGAACCAAAGCTGGATGATTATGCTTATGATAGATGGGAAGCTAAAAATTCCATAATCATGTCTTGGTTACTACACTCTATGCAACCTGATATTGGTAATGATTTTCTACTTCTTCGCACTGTAAAAGAGGTGTGGGATGCAGCTGCTCAGACTTCTACTAAGAAAGGGAATGCAGCTCAAGTCTATGCACTAAAGAGACGAATTCATGGGATGACCCAAGGAGAGTTATCTGTGGCTGCTTACTTTCATCAACTACGAGATTTGTGGCAAGAAGTGGATCACTATCAGAATTTTCAGACGGAATGTATTGTTGATTTTGTAAAAATTTGGAAGATAATAGATATTTATGCTTTCCTTGGAGGATTGAATGAAGAGTATGATTTTGTTCGGATTCAGATTCTAGGAAAGGATCCTCTACCATCTCTTCAGGAGGTTTTTTCTTATGTTCAAAATGAGGAGAGTCGTCGTGGTGTGATGCTTCATTCTCCCAGGATCGATTTGCTCTGCTTACTGCTACTCAACGTCTTGATAAGCCAAGTAGGAGCCGTGATGGGGGAAAAAATGTTGACACTACAAGTGAAAAGGATAAGCTGTTTTGTGATCATTGCAATAAACCACAACACACTCGAGAGACTTGTTGGAGACTTCATAGTCGTTCTACGAAAGGTAGAAGAGGTCTCTTTGGTGGTGGTAATAGGCCTCGTGCTAATCACACTTTGGCTGTGGTCTCTACACCTACCATGTCTATGCCTGGTCCTTTTACTTCGTACCCTGGGGGGCTTAATAAGGAGGAACTTGACACACTCCGTAGGCTTATGTCTAAGCTGGAATCATCCACCACTGCATCCTCTTCATTTGCTCACTCAAGTAATTTCACATCTCTAAGTGCATCCTCCATTGAGTCTAAAGATCCCTGGATAATTGATTCAGGGGCATCCGATCATATAACTGGTTTATCATCTCCTTTCTCTTCATATCATCTCTGTTCAGGCAGGAAAAAGGTTAGAATTGCTGATGGAGCCCTATCCTCTGTGTCTAGTGAAGGTTCAATTCCTGTGACTGAGTTTGTCTCTTTCAGATGTTTTACATGTTCCCAACTTTACAAATACTCTTCTCTCCATCGCTCGCATCACTCTAGCCTTAAATTGTTGAGTGGTTTTTTATTCTAACTAGTGTTTCTTCTAGGACCTAGCCACGGGGAGGATGATTGACATTGGTAGCTTGAAGGATGGTCTTTACTATCTGGATTCACAGATCAAGACACTTGGACAGCTCACAATCAGGCTTATCATACCACCCACATTCACGACTCTATGGCTATGGCATGACTTTGGCATCAAATATTAGGGCACCCTTCTTTCTTCTTGTTACAACATGTTTTTCCATATCTGTTTTCTGGTCTTGATGTATCCTAGTTCAAATATGAGACATGTGAACTTTCTAAACATCATCGTGTGTCCTTTCCTTCTAATAATAATAAAAGTTAAGAACCTTTTTCCATTGTTCATACTGATGTTTGGGGTCCTTCTTGTATTATTTCTTTATCTGATTTTCGTTGGTTTGTCACTTTTATTGATGATTTTTCTCACACTACTTGGGTTTACCTATTAAAAGAGAAAAGCGAGGTGTTTTCCGTTTTTCAAGTTTTTTATAAAATGGTTTAAACCCAATTTGGTACCTCTATTAAAGTTGTTCGTTATGACAACGGAGGAGGATACATGTATGATAACCTTCAAAATTTCTTCCGTGAACATGACATCATTCATCAAACTACTTGTGTTAATACTCCACAGCAAAATGGTGTTGCTGAGAGAAAGAATCGGCATCTCTTAGAGGTCACCCGTGCCTTACTTTTTTCCATGCATGTTCCAAAATCTTATTGGGGTGATGTTTTTCTTGCAGCAGCCTATCTCATTAATCGAATGCCATCTCGTGTCTTGAATTCTAAGACACCTACGAAAGTTTTGTTACCCTCATTGTCTTCCTCCTTGTTTGTTGTGCCTCCAAGAGTGTTTGGTTGTGTTTGTTTTGTTCATGTTCATGGGCCTGCTCATAGTAAATAAATTAGATCATCGATCTCTCAAATGTATCTTCTTAGGGTATTCTCCCACTCAAAAAGGTTATAACTGCTATCATCCACCATCCCGAAAACGGTTTGTTACTATGGATGTCACTTTCTTTGAAACTCAACGCTATTGTTCTTCCCCTTAGACTTCTCTTCAGGGGGAGAATGAGAGTGAAGAGAAGTCATCTGTGGACCCATTAGTGACATTTATCCAGGCTGAACCAGCAAATCAACAGCAACCTACAGCCTTGCAAACTTTACCCTGTGAGAACCAACAACAAGAGCCAGAGCCAGAGCCAGAGCCACATATTGATAAGCTGTGTGAGCCACTAGGTGTAGAACTAAGAGTCTACTAACGACGCTAGAATAGTAAGACTGACACCTTATCTACTTGCCAATCATCCAACCCGAGATTAGGTAATTCTTTGTCTATCCCAGACTCTTCAACTCCTATTGTTCATGATATGGACTTACCTATTGCACAACGTAACGGAGTCAGATCTTGTACCCAGCACCCATTCTCTAACTTTGTCTTTTACCAAAACTTGTTCCCTTCATATCGTACCTTTATTTCCAATTTGTCCTTTGTGTCCACTCCAAAAAATCTACAGGATACACTTAGTGACCCAAAGTGGAGAGGGGCAATGCAAGAAGAGATGAAAGCCCTTGTTAAGAATGACACTTGGGATTTGGTTCTCTTACCTGATTGAAAAAAGGTTGTGGGATGTAAGTGGGTGTTTACACCGAAACTTAAGTCGGATGGATCTGTTGATAGACTAAAGGCAAGATTGGTAGCAAAGGGGTTCACACAAACCTATGGGATAGACTACGAAGAGACATTTGCTCCTATGGCAAAGATGAATTCAGTTCGAGTTTTGCTTTCTTTGGCTGCAAATGAGGCTTGGCCACTTTATCAGATTGATGTGAAGAATGCGTTTCTTCATGGAGACTTGGAAGAGGAAGTGTATATGGAACTCCTCCTGGCCTTGAGTTTCCTGAGGCCAAGGGTAAAGTTTGCAAACCAAGAAAAGCTCTATATGGATTGATTGAAGCAGTCTCCAAGAGCATGGTTTGAAAGATTTTCCCAAGCTGTGCAGAAATATGGCTACAAGCAGAGGCAAGCAGATCATACATTATTCATCAAGCATACACCATCAGGTAAGATGATTGCACTTATTGTGTATGTTGATGATATTGTGATAACTGGAAATGATGATGAAGAAGTGAAGAAATCGAAGAAATACTTGGCCAGTGAGTTTGAGATAAAAGACCTTGGACATCTGAAGTATTTCTTAGGCATTCAAGTTGCACGATCTCAGCATGGGATTTTTATCTCCCAAAGAAAATATGTTCTTGATCTCCTCGAGGAAACTGGAATGCTTGGATGCAAAACAGTTGATAATTTAGTAGAACCTAATGCTAAGTTGCGAGAAGATGCTGAAGGAAATATGGTAGACAGGGGCAGATATCAAAGATTGGTTGGTCGGTTAATTTATCTATCCCACACTCGTCCAGATATTGCCTATGCAGTTAGTATGGTGAGTCAATTTATGCATTCACCACGTGAGTCTCACATGAAGGCAGTCTATCGGATTCTTAGGTATCTAAAGTCATCACCAAGAAAAGGCTTTCTGTTTTCTAAGCATAATCACTTTAAAATAGAAGCATATACAGATGCAGATTGGGCTGGATCAATGGAAGATAGAAGGTCTACTTCAGGTTATTGTTCCTTTGTGGGAGAAAATTTGGTGACATGGTGTAGCAAAAACAATCAGTGGTGCTAGATCAAGTGCTGAAGTTGAATTTCGGGCTATAGCACATGGAGTATATGAGTTACTATGGTTGAAGTTGTTGTTAAAGGAGTTGAAGGATGATACTACAGAGCCTATGAGGTTGTACTGTGACAACAAAGCAGCAATCAGCATTGCACATAACCTAGTGCAACATGATAGAACCAAGCATATTGAAATTGATAGGCATTTCATCAAGGAAAAGCTGCGTGCAGGATTGATTTGTACCCTTTATGTGAAGACAGGGTATCAATTGGCAGATATCTTAACAAAAGGAGTTACTAGCAACATGTTTCAAACAACTCTTAGCAAGCTGGGCATGAGAGATACTTTTGCATCAGCTTGAGGGGGAGTGTTGAGAGTTTTTTATTTCCTTATTTGTACTGTACCATTTATTTAACGTATTTGGTCTCCTTAGTATAAAGAAGAAGCTAGAAGAGAAGGAAACTATCCTTCCGTGGGAATTCAGTTCTCTAATCTCTAACTCTACCTTTCTCTTCCTATTTTATTTTTCAACTTACTTTTTAGAGTGTGGGGAGGTTCCTAAGGATCTACCTTTTCTATGTGGAGGTACCATTTTGAGTGTGTCTACATTAGGCTTCCAAGACTAATCTCTAGGAGATGATTATTTTTTTAATAAAAGTTTTATTGATAAAAGAGTAGGCATAGCCTAAGTTCATAGAAAGTATACAAGAGGAATACCTAATTAGGAAGGAAAAACAGATATCTAGCAGAAGAGTTAGGGTCTCATGATTTGGAAATTACCTTGGTTTGATCAAGTCCTAATTGCACCAAATTTTTAGAGTAACAGTGAATAATTGGAACTTGCACATTTATGTCTTAGGTCTTTCCTTTTGATTTTCATGTATATGACTTTTGTCTTAGTTCTAAACCCAAACACACTGGGAGAATGCAAACAGGCATCCTAAAGAAGGAAACAGAGTGAAGAAAAACTGCAAATGAACAATGAAGTTCAATAAAATCTATGGAGAGGGGTGGTTAACTTGTCCATTTATATTTGGTCTTTGATTTCATTAAGTCGTTAATTGGAAATCAAGGTAAGTTTTGTGATGAGTGTATTATGACTTGTGGCCGCATGCCTAGTGGGGGCGTCTCCTCTATTGTGGGTATATGGGAGCCTGACTCTACAAAAAAACCTGAGGATAGGCTGCTCAAAAGGTTGTCTACAGTTTTCATTTGACATTCAAGGCAATTTGTCGTGTCTTTCGAAATGTTGGTATGATGGAAAGAAGAATTAGAAAGGCTGTTTTGCCATACTGAATTATCTGATACCAATTAATTAGGCAAACAACTATTGAAATGTGCCTCGAATAAATATGTCAGAACCATCCTTTTTGTTGTTGCTGACAATAGCTCATAATTGGCTTTTGTTTATTGATAGGTGACTTCTTGTAAGTTGTGGCGGCAAGTGGGAGAGTCTTTCAAACCCCCAAAGTAAGGAACAGAACATGTGTATTCCTATTATCTTTTGTATGTGAACTCCATCACTTGCATAAATGGGATTAGAGCTTTTGAAAAGATTGAATAAGCAAAATAAATAAATAATGAATGAGAGAGAGTTTTTCTAGATTTTAATTAATTTGGAAAAGCAAACTTACCCTATTCCTAAGTGCAAATGTGTTTTTTTTTTTTTTCTTTTTTTCTAGTGCTGGGGGTGGGCATGGCCTAGGAGATTAACCAATTTATTTTTCTTCCATTCCATTTTTTTTACAGGACATGCACTACAGTTTCATGGACATTCCGAGGTTTTTATGAGAAGGTAATTCAGATTATTTTTTTCTACTTTTGGAAATTTATGTCTATTTTATGCAGGTTGTAATGTGTACTTGTGTGCATATCTGCAAGCCTGTTCAAATCTAAGGTCATAAAATCTTTATCATTCCAGAGAGAGGATAATCATTCCTAGTGCTCATCATTTCATTACATATGTGTGAGTGAGCGTGCATGCATGATCTTGTATATCCCCTTTAGTGAATAGAGTAATGAAGTTATCTCAGGTTCAAGCTGTTCATCGTAAAGTAGGTATCTCCTCTGACCAATGATTTCCTGTTCCTGTATCTTTTACACTGCTACCTGTGATGATGGTTGCAGGTGGATTGCTCACGGGGCTTAAGAAACATGGAATCATGCTGTTTTAATTCTTCGACTTAAATTACATACTTTGTATATGAAGTCATCATCAATTTTTTATCATAGGGACACAAACATTTTATCGAAAGATTTCTTATTTGAATTAGGTACCGGGCCTTGTGTTAATTTCTGAGTAGGCTTATTGTACCTCACTCAGATGTTGCTACGAATTGATTGCTTTTATCATACCAGCCCTTGATGTGATTTTCGTAGATCGTTATTATTGTTAGGCATGGATTTATCTGTTACTCTTGTTTGTTCTCTTTGCATTACTCCAGTTGTTAGAAACAGAATTTTGCTGATTTCATAACTAGGCTTAATTACATGATATGCCTTCGAATCTTGCCGTTTTTCTCAAAAGTCATGGCTAATAAGAATTTACTTGTCTGTGTGGAAAAATAGTTTCTACTGGAGCCTTTGTCTGTTTTCTGTTTTTATTTTCCGTTGCTCTGTCTACCATGAGTTGATTTTATAGGCCCTCCTCTTTCAAGTGCACCTGTGTACATTTGTGTCAGTTTGTTTGATTCATATACTTTTGTAATACCTCATAATCTCTCGTGCTTTGTTTATTTAATCATTGAATACTTATTTTTAGTAATTTGTGTTACTCCAGGCCCTCCTTAGTTACGAAAGGCATAAAGCACATGGTGGTGAGCTTAATGTACCTATTGCTTCCCACTCAGAGCCTATGAATATCGAAAATCAGGTAGGTAAAAAACTTTAATTTTGGACTTCTGGTAGATGTTGTGCAATTAAAACTTAGTGATAAGTCTTTTTTTCCAAAGGTAAATTCTATTTACAAGCCGGTGTGGATAATACACCTTGTAAAGTGCTTACATGGCATGATTTGATTTGGAAGAGAAATTTTAAAATTTTAATCTTACAAATCAAATCTTGCTATGTAAGTGATGGAATGGTGTGTTCTGCACACCTGCTTGCAAATATAATAACTCTTTTTCAGATAGGTCTTATTTTTGCCACTTTCAAAATTGAGCTGGTTATAATTTTAGGAAAGAAAGATCATGTATCTTGTCTCATGAAATTTTGTTTACCCAATGATTGCCACCTATTGTGCACAAGACTTAAAACTGTAATAAAATGTAATAAGAGTTGTTAAAGGGTTATAGCTTTTAAAGAAAGAAAGTGGTCCTAGCGGGTTTCAATGATTATGCTTATTCAGCATTTACACAACTTCTTGTATGTTAATAATTGTAATAAGGGGTGTAAACGAGTTGAGTTTGAGTGAGTAATGGGTGGTAAAATCTTGTTCATTTAATTTTTATTCGAAAGCGAGTCAGGCTTCTGCTTATCACGAAGTGTATTTATTGTTCACAAACAACTCATTTATTATTCAAGCGCAGTCTAACTTGTTTCATTTTAACAAAATAAATTATTTATATTGTATCTAATACACTTTATATACACATTTTAACAAACAAGTTTTACATAGTTTATTTATACATATACCAATGATTATATTCATAAGGATTCAAGCATCGATTATTATTTTGTGTTTATAAAAACAGCTCATTTAATAAACGAATCGAGCTGAAAACGAGTTTGACCAAGCCGTTCTTGAGGTTTGTCTATTTACAGCCCTACATATAATGGATTTAGTATGTTACAATTTTGGGTTCAACTTTGGTAAATCGTGTCCAATTCTAATTGTTAAACTTGACAGGTCAGCAATTGAAATGATTTTTTAAAAATTGCTATAAATTTTGGGGACAAATACAAACCTCCCTCAAACTACCAACTAGTTTACAATCACCCTCACAAACCATNTTTTTTTTTTTTTTTAGGGGTAATTTTTCTTTTTAAAGGAACACTGGGGTGCATTGCAGTTTTTTTGTAGTTTGTGGTGTGATTGTAAATTTGGTGATAGTTTGAGGGCTTCGTTTATTTTACTTGAAATACTTTGATCATGTGTCATGGTTTTGCTATTAAGATGTAGCTTAAATGGCACCTCCTCCCATTAGAATGGTTTAGAGGATGAAGTTGGGGGTTCAAAACTGATTGGGTGGATGTGTTACTTACCGATGTTAGCAATATTTACTTGTGCATCTCCTAAAAGCTTTAATTATGTGAAGTCCAGATTGCATCAGCCTCAGGTGTGTCCTGGATACTTCAAATTGAAAGCATAATCTATTATGTGAATATTACCACACTCCTTTCTTTTACTTGTTTACTAAAAATAAGTTTTCAAGCAGGAATTTCTTTAAAGCTAAACATAGTCTCTGATCAAGTCGATTGTCAAAGATTTTTTTCTGTCATTTACTTACTAAAAATGTTGTCTAATTTTCTTTTACAGTCGGTATGCTACCAGTGGTCTCTCAATTATTACCATTCTTGACATTCTTTCACATGTGATGGTGGTAAACAGGCTTCAGGATCGGGTAGAGCACGTAGAGATGCTGCAGCACGTGCTATGCAGGGTTGGCACTCACAACGTCTTCTTGGTAATGGTGAAGTTAGTGACCCGATTATCAAGGTCTGCTGAATATTAAATTTTTGCATTCAAATTTCTCGTGACTTTATTAATGATCATAGATTTTATTTTGGTTTAGTGATATTATAGAATTTCATCTGACAGGATAAGAATTCTATTTCAATGCAAAAGCGTGAAAAGCAGCTGAAGAACATTGGTATGGCCCTCTTGTGCTCTCTTATTTTTAACAGTGTGACAGATGGCAGACAGCTTCTTACTTTTGATTTTTGTCTATTACCTTCAGGTTTGCTTAAACGCAAGAAACCATCTTACATGGAACATACGGTCAAAGCTGCACGTACTAGGGCATCTAAACCACAGTTAAGATTCTTGTTGCAGGAAAATTTTTAATCTGTGGACAGTTTATTGATGTGACCAAGTGATGCCATGATTAAAACTATCCAATCGGCATTCGGTTAATGTTTTTTGGTTGGATTTTGCGTATTTGACTAGATTGGATTCATCAGTCGTTGATATTGGGCCCGCAGCTGATTGGGTAAAGATCAATGTGCAGAAAACTGTAAGTTTTATATGACCGATTCGAATAATTATTCAAGGTCAAGATGCATTCCTAGATTCTATAACACTAATTAGTTTGGAATTCTGTGTGTATAGAAAGATTGTTTTGAGGTCTATGCTTTAGTTCCGGGCCTTCTTCGTGAGGAGGTAAGTATACTCATACCTGTAAATACATTCGGTCATTATTCTCATTTGCTACTTTATTGTCCATTTGGTTTCCTGATAGGTGTATGCTCTGACTCTGATGGGGTTGGAATCCGTAACTAGTGGACCTCAACTCTGAGTCGGAGATAACTCCACTTCCACCCTACACACTCAGTGTTGGAATGGAGTTGGAGTTACATATTGGAGTACCATTTTTTTTAGCCTTTTTAAAATAAATGGAAGAAGTTGAAACAATTTAGAATCAGCGACAAATGAAAAAAACAAGACTTATAATCAGATTACTTCGCACAAAAATTAAAAATCGGAAACAAACTTCGATTAGAGATATTTTATTTGAATTTAACTAAGGCACAAAGCTTAGCTCCAGGAGTCCACAAAAGCCTTTTTGCATTCCTCGATGGCTTGACTGGATAGAAATTTGTGTGTTAGATACTTGTTTCATAGTACCACCTTTTTTGAAAATCGCTATTGGATACATGCTCTGCTGTACCAGCTATGTACAAATACATTGAGTAGAATCTTATTTTTTTGGGATCCTTGGCGGGATCAGCAAAAAACATGAAAATTTCCCAAAAGCTAGTTGTGGTGTTGTTCTCAACTAGCTAAGTCAAAAAACAAAGTCAACTTTTTAGGTTGAAGCATACAAAAAGTGTGGCATCAGTTTCAACTCTAGATGTATCATTGAGAAGATATATTGAATGACAAGGTCTATATTCCACCAGTAGTATTTATTACCTTGTTCTCTGGCAAGATTAGGTGCGAGTTCAATCAGATCCATCAGGACGCCTTGTTATAAGCGGTGAACCTGAACATACTGACAACCCTTGGGGTGTCACACCCTTCAAAAAGGTGCGTATTATGTTTTTCCTCTTTATTTGAGAACTGAGAAAATAATGGTCTGGTTGGTTTGGATTTTGCCCTGCATCAGTTTTCCCCAGGTTGTTTGCTTGTGTATTGTTATGAAGACTGCTTATTCCCATATTTTAAAATTGGCTAGTCTACTGACTGGGATTTGCTTTTCTTTTATCAGGTTGTCAGCTTACCTTCAAGAATTGACCCACATCAGACATCAGCTGTGGTTACCCTGCACGGACAGTTGTTTGTTCGTGTCCCATTTGGGCAGTCAGAGTAGTGGTGTTTAAGGCTGCCTACACCAGTGCCCAATAGTTAACTTATTGGAAGGACGGGAATGAAACCATTTAGTGGGCTCTGAAGTCTCTACCCTAGTTTATATTGGGTATATCCTCTTACTACGATTTCTAAACTCGTGTATGTGAGTTAGGGTATTAGCGCAGTTTTACTGTATATGAGTATTGCTGTATCGGTGCAGTTTGACAGTGGTTGATCAAGTTGTATCGCTCCCTTATAATGGTGATCGAAATCTGTTTTCAATCTGAACCCTATGTCAAACTCTACTTGCTTCATCCCTCATTTATCTCATATCATATGACAAACCCACATGTTTTTACCTACGGCTGTGCATCCGGACTAGATTTTTTTTTTATCTGGTCCGGAACCCGGATAGGCAGTTACGAATACTGGATATTAACTGGATACCTGCATACCTATCTTTTTATTTAAAAAACAAAAATTAAACTTCGATGTTTTGCAATAGGTCAGCCCTCTCTGTCTCATATCCGTCGTCCACCATTTTCTTTCGTGTTTTTGTTTTTCTTCTCAGCTCCCAACTCTAGCAGAGTTTCACCATGTTTAAGTGGTCCTTTCCAGTCTCGGAAATGCAGTTTCACACCTTTGAGAGATGGAAGAAATTTGGCAGTTCCGGTGCTTGTGTCTCGGGAAAATTTCAGCCGATAAAGTGAGAAAATAAGAAGAGAGAGAGAGAGAGAGAGAGAGAGAGGGGGGGGAGGATGTGATGTGTTAAGCCTTAAAAACTGACACGGACAGCGTGCATGTGATTTTACTGATTCAACTTGAGAGAGAGAGAGAGAGAGAGAGAGAGAAGAGAAGTGTTAATCAGATTTTTTTTTTCTAATCAAGTATATATTATAGAATAAACTGAATTACAAAACATTCCAGGTAGATTTCACTATCAATAAATAAAAAGCATTTAGGGAGATTATCTAAGGACATGCATCCAAAAGCTTGATTGGTTGCTACTCATTGTGCCATTGAGTAAGCAAATCAATTTTGAGATCAATGGATTTTGGCTACTTTTCATCTCTGATGATGGCGGAAGATTTGTTGAAAATTTGCAATGATAGGGGAGATTTGCCAAAATGTAAACGGGTTCGAGCTTTCAATGGCTGTGATGATAGATTGGGCGTTGCCTTCAATTACTGCTAAATTTTGTTGATGTTGTGATGCCATTTTGGAAGCTAGAAGTGCTGCTGAAGCTTCAGCTACCAGAGGGTTTACCGTTTGAATTTTTTTTGTTCTAATTTCCAGGATGTCCCCGCTGTGGTCCTTGCGTATCGCTAATACTACTGAAAACTCATCTCTAACTGCAACATCGAAGGAAAAGCTTTGATAATTTAATGGCAGAGGCTTCCAGGCTTCTTCTTGCTTTTTTTTTTTTTTTTCTCTTTCCATGCTTTCTTGTATTCTTCATAGATTTGGTTCAAATGATTTTTTGCCGCCTCAAGGAATAGGGAAGTATGGTTATGAATTGTATCGTTTCGTTTCCTCTAGATAAAATCCATTATAATTATCGCGAATGGCTGGAAGTGGTGCTTTTCTGTGTTCTGTAATCCCAACTCCTGTTCTAGGTATAAGATCATCTTTATCCAATTTGAAATGGAGCGTATGAGTAGATTTGCTAAATTTAATGGCCAGGGACTTTGTTTCCATAGTATTCGATTTATTGGACACTCTATGAAAAGATGTAGCAAGGTTTCTTCCGTCTAATTGTACAATGGACATTCTTTGGAGCCAAGTTGGGGAACGATTGCACTCAATCTTGATTTGGTGGGGAGGATGTTCCAGAGTAATTTCCAAAGTAGCAGCTTATGACAGTCATGGATTTTGGTTAGGTTTGGATGTTGAGATGAGAATTTTTAGTTTGAGATGAAAGTTAAATATTGAATAAAAATATTATTTTTAATATTATTATTTTTTTGGAATTTGAAAAAGTTTAATTGAGATTTTAAAAAGTTGAATTGTTTATTATATTTTATGTGAAAATTTAAAAAAATTGTAATGATTAGATGAGATGAGATGAGAATTTTTTGTTTGAAAAAGCTTCCAAACCTAACTAGTCTATAGGGGTTTGAAGAGGGCCAATGTGGGAATTTGTTGAGCCGAGTCTTGGGTACTAACCGTTATGTGGTAAGCTGTTGTAACCGAGAATTTTTCATTGTGGTTCGAGGTCCAAATTATCTTGTCTTGTCTTGTCTCTGAGAGATTGTTGGCAGTGGAATTTTTTAAATTTATGTGATGCTTTCTTGGTCGAATAGATTTTGCATTTTTGGCATATCCCAAGACTGTGAGTTTTCTATGATTATATCTGAAACCTTTAAGGAATGGTGGATCTGATCCATTACTTGGATCGGATTTGATTTGAAATTTTCGATTGAGGGAATCCACGGTTCTGACCAGATATTAAACAAAAGTCCATTATTGATTTGGTAGCATCTTCCTTTTTTGAGTAGGTCTCTTGTCTGGAGAAAACCTTTCCACAGGTAGGAGTCTGATGATTTTGGTGCTGCGCTCCAGAAATTCAAGTTTTTGAGATATTTTACTGAGAGAATTGAGTGCCATAGATCATTTTGTCTTTCACTTATTTCCTATCCTATCTTTGCTAATAAAGCTTGATTCATTTTTTCCATCAGTCTGAGTTTGAGGCCTCCTGATTTTTTTGGTTGGCAAATTGATTTCCATGATTTTAGAATCAAGTTGTGGGTTTTGTCTATTGGGAATCCCCACCAAAAATTTTTGAAGCTAATGTCGAAAGCCTTGCATACTGATTTTGGGAGTTGAAAAGAGGTCATATGGTAAGATGGGATGATGCTTGCTACTGATCTGATCAACATTGTTCTTCCTGCTTGTGATAAAAGCTTTGATTTCCAACCTTCCAGTTTTTTCCCCATTTTACTTAGCATATCTTTGTAGTTTTCTTTTTTGTTCTTACTAAAGGAAGTGTGCAAGCCCAAAATTTTCATTCTTGCCGAATATACCTTCTGAGGAAGCCATTGAGTGATGGTTGATTTGGTTGTTGGACATGTATTCCTTGTGATGAAGATGAAGGATTTTCTCAAGTTTATTTTTTGCCACAACCATTGCTGATACTTTGCTAAACATTCAGAGATAACTTAGCATTTCTTCCCGTGCCTTTCGCAAAATGATTGTATCATCCGCGAAGAGTAGGTGCGAGATGGGTGGACTATTTCTACTGATTTTTATTCCTTCAAGGGTACCTTGCGCTTCAACTTTTAACAAAATTCTTGATAATGCCTCTGTGACTAGTATGAAGAGAGGGTGAAATTAGGTCTCCTTGTCTTAATCCTCTTTGTGTTTTAAAGAAACCCCTTGGTGAGCTGTTTATAATGATGGAGAAGGTTGTAGTTGTTACACATTTTTTTATCAGATTTATCCATCCTTGACTGTATCTCAATACTTTCATTACCGTAAAGAGAAACTCCCATTCAACAAGGTCGAAAGCCTTCTCCATGTCGAGCTTTATGGCCATTAAACCATTTTTTCCAATTTTCCTTTTGAGGTGGTGGAATAACTCGTGGGCGATTATGGTATTTTCTTTTATGTTGCAGCCTAGGACAAAAGTTGTCTGAATGGGAGAGATAATATTGACTAGTGTGACTTTAAAGTGATTGGCCAATATTTTGGTAATGACTTTATAGCTAACATTTGTGAGATTGATTGGGCGGTATTGGCTCAAGGAACTTGGACTTTGAGTTTTTGGGATGAGAGCTATATTGGTATGGTTCATCTGCTTCAAGAGTTTCCCATTTCAGAAAAAATTTTGCACTGCTTGGATGTCCTCTTTTTATTTTTATTTTTTTATGATGCTCCAATAATGTCTATAAAAAAGGGCCGTCATGCCGTTTGGACTTGGCGCTTTGCGATTTGGAACTTGTTTTAAAGCTCAAAGATTTCTTCTTCATTTGGAACCGCATTGAGTAATTCATTGTCTTGGGCATAAACTTGCTTCTCAAAAAGGTTTTCAAGTTGCTCCAAGATTTGTGGATTAGATGAAATATATATTGATCTAAAGTGATTAATAAATGAAGATTCAATAACAAGTGAGTCAATTGACCAGTTACATGCTCCTAGTTTGATGGAGTCTATAACATTTCTTCTTCTACAGATTGTTGTTGAGAGATGGTAGAATTTTGTGTTGAGATCCATGGAAGTGAGCCAGATAATTCTTGATTTTTGACATCATAATATTTCTTCATTTTCTCTTTGCTTGTGGAGTCTATGTTCATGAACCTTTCTTTTTCTTGGTTATGGGAAGTCATGGGGCAGCTTTGTACTTCAAATAACTCTCTTTTCAAGTCTTGAATGTTATTCTGAATTCACCTAAAGTGATTTTTGTTCCATAGTTTAAGGGCATTTTTGTTGATTTAATTATTATGCGTTGAAGACTATAAGCTGCAGCGGTGTTAATCAGATTTTGATTTCAAATCTTTTGTTTTATTTTTTCGTCTTCGGAGCTTTTTTGGACTATTATGCAATACTTAATTTACTTACAAGCTTTACACTATTGTTCAAAGTGTTGGTTGTTGGAGTATTACTCCTACGAAAAGAGGAGCCAATGGCAAAATGACAGAGAGAGGCTTGGAGTTTGGAATGCGCAAAAGGTTTTTTTTTTTTTTTTTGGTACTTGATAGAAATCAGCATAAGAGAGGATGGGGAATTGTTCCTTGATGGGTTCAAGAGCCTAACAGTGATGTCGATACCATTGCTGGTGGCGTATTCCAGCTTGCCCCCTGCTTCATGGTACCGAAGCAACCTCCAGTTAAAAAGGTCCCAACAGAGTGTTATTTGCACATCAAGAGTCATTCTACTCTTAGTCGATAGTTGGAGAAATAGATCATACACGAGACGGAAGGGAGCACAATTCTTCTTGATGATGAGGTCCATTAGTTATATCTTGGTGATGGCCTTTTGATATTTAGCGCTCACAGTCGAATCCAGTTACAATCTGGATATCTGATTTTATTTATTAGATAAAAATCGGATACCTGCCCGAATTTTGACTAGTTCCATCCGGGCTGGTATCTGCCTACTTTTAAAAATCCAGATGCAGATCCGGATGTTCCCGGATATCCAGATTTGAGTTTGAATGCAAAACCTTAATCTCCCAGCCTCTAGCCAGCCAGCTACCAAAGCTCAGTCTCTAGCCAGCCACTACCTCACGACCTTGCCATTGCACGAGATAACAACAACCAACACCTAGAAACCATTGAGCATCATCACGAGTCTTCTTCATTCGTGAACTGCCATTCCCCTAAGCTCAATCCTCCCTCTCTATCTCAACCAATTTCATGGAGCAACTCCAAAACCATCCCTTTGGTCTGCATCTCAACCACTGACGGAGGACTGGCAACCAACGTTCAACCTTTTTCCCTTGCTCTGTTTTCTCCTTGAGCCTTGTGGTTTCCTCTCTGTCACCAAAACTTGAAGTTGCTTTCACGTTCCAACACCAACCAAAAGCTCTCTCTAGCTTCTTCTCTCTGCTTTTTTCTCTTCTTCATGCTCTCTGTAACTCTGGCAACCAACTCCTTGTCTTCCTTGTTGCATCACCAGCCAACACCAAATGATACCAGCTTAAGCTCTCTCATTTTCTCTCTGTTCCTACTCACCGTAAATTGTTGAATACCACTGTCAACTTGGACAGACCAACTCCCTCGGCTCCCTCTCTCTCAATTCAACCTTTACCCAACTCTCTATGTAAGCTCTCTCTCAAGACAAATAGTAGTAAGACTTGTTAGTATATTAGTTAAGTGCACAGTTAAGTGTGCATGGCAAGGCACATTGCTTGATTCTCCATTATCATATAGATTAGAATTTCAAATGAGAACTTCAATCCAAACCTACAAGTTAATAATACCAAATTGAAAAATGAAGAGTTTTATCTAAATATGCCTAATCCATAAGTAACAATGTTAAGCAAAATAAGTTTATGTGCATGCTTTTATTAGCATTCAAAATCCACACTTAATCCACAAGAAATTTTGTTCTCCTAATGCTCGCAAGGGGGTGAACACTCTTTCTCTCCAATGTGTTCAACTGGAAAAGAGTACTTGTGCTGTCCTGGGGATTGTTTGGGGCCAACATTTTGCTTTAACACAATGCTCACAAGGGTACGAGCACTTTTACTCTCCCTCATAGGCAAGCACTTTACTGTACCGCAGTGATTGCCAGGGGAAAACACTTTACATTTTCATGATGTTCGCAAATGTGGCGAGCACTTTTACTCTCCAAAATGCTTGCCTCAGGATGATCACTTTATTTTTCCACAATGGTCACCAAGGTGGCGAATTTCATGCTCCTCTATGTTGCTTGTGTGATGACGAGCACTTTTTCTCCCGTGCTGATAGTTGAGGTGGCAAGAACCTTTACCCTACGTGGTGCTTGCCTCAGGGTGAGCACTTTGTTTTACCACAATGCTCATATGGGTATGAGCATTTTTGCTCTCCCTAATGCTCACCTAGGGACAAGTACTTTAATTTTCAACAACGCTCGCTGAGGTGGAAGTGTTTTTGCTCTAATTGATGCTCGCCTAGGGGGCAAGCACTTTTACTCTCCATGATGCTCGCTTCAGGGGCAAGGACTTTGCCTTTCATGATGCTCGCTGAGGTGATGAGTTCCATTCTCCTTCACATTGTTTGCATGAATGGCAAACACTTTTACTCTCGCGGTGGTCGCCGAGGTGACAAATAGTTTTGTTGTGTCTGTGCTCGCTTGGGTGGAGAGCACTTTACTTTATCATGATACTTGCTTAGGGGCAAGTACTTTGTCTTTCAGCAGTGCTTGCTTGGGAGTAAGCAATTTTGCTCTTATGATACTCGCAATAAACATTTCATCATCATCTTTTCCTCTTGTATGCTCACCTTTGTGGCAAGCACTATGCATTTTAGTGGGTGAACTGATATTCTTTTAAAAAAACAAAAATAAAAATAGTTGAGTAATATAAAACCAAGTTAAATATTGAAAGTTAATTTGCAATAAACATTTCAGCACCATCTTTTGTGCTATATCAATTTAACACCAAACAAAGAGGAAGCAAAAAAAGGATTGGGAGTTTTTAAAGGACCATCAAAACCATTTTTATAGGATAATCAATATTATTATCACCTAATTGAGTGTGTACGTGACGTGCCTTGATCCCCCATTATCGCACATATTAATCATTTCAAATGAAAATGGCAAATTTCAGTCCAAACGTATAAATTAATAGTATAACATTGAAAAATGATGAATTTGATTTAACTATAAACATGCCACGATGGGCATTTGAAGTAGGATTACAATAATCCAACGCGACATAATAGATAAGTTTATAATATCTACTTAAAAGACACATTAATTATGACAACAATAGTAGTGGCTAAAATATTTAAGTTTTGATAACAGGATTTTAGAGAGACGAACCATTGTATTGAACGCCTTGAGCTTGGTTTTGAAGTGGGGAGGCTCAGAGGTGCACAACGAATGGTGGGGGAGGAGAAATGCATATAATCTGATCCAAATTTCCAATGCCATTCTGTGTTGCAAAGTAAAATCAGATGATTACTATAAGCACAGATTGGTTGAGGAAACATAATATTGAAGTTTTCTTTCTAAGGAAAGTGAACAAGCACTTAAATTTGGTAACCTTTGTGTAATCCAAATGAGTAATATACCTCGGTTGTTTCCATCATAATCTTTTCAGCAGTTCAATTCAAAGCTTGCTAGTTTCGTCACCAAACTCAACCTCTTTGCGGCAGGTATAACAAATAAAAACAAATGGGTAAATTAAGAGGAAGAAATTTTGGTTAATCAGGCTACATGCTTCGACGGTAAAAATAAGGAATCACACATGTTGATGACTTACTAGGACTGAGCGATTGCATTGGACTCCTTCACTACAATAGATTCTATATTTTGTGATGGATGAAACCATCACATAAATTGTTTTTACCCATACGGAAACTTTTTTGTGAAGGTTAGAAACTGTTAACATACTGACATGCCAAAGGCGTCACTAAATATTTGTTGTGATGGTTTACTATGCAACCGTCAAAAAAAATATTTTTTGTGATGGTTGATAGTCTGCCGTTAGTTCCTTCGTGCGAACGTGATGACAATTTATGACAGTCAATTTCTATCACAGAAAATATGTTGGAACGTATGCTTTTCCGTTTGAACGTTTACCCGACTATGTATCATCAAACTTTATTTTTATAACGTTTGATTATGTTAGTTCGCACTATTAATATATAAGTTCACATGTACAATTCGTTCTAACGTTTGAAACGTGACATTGAGTTTTAAATGCAAAGGTCCATTGCCAATAGTTCGAACGTGAACAAATAGATGTTCGGATGGTTTGTAAATACATTCAAACATTTAAAATGTGACGTTCAAATGGTACTATATATAAAGTTCGAACGCAGGGTTATCATTAGTTCGAGCGTAAAGGGATATATGTTCGGATGTGCAAGGATACGTTTGCACATTCGAGAACAATACATGTTTGAAGTGCTAATGTACGATTGAACATTGTTATCACACATTCCGTATTCATGTTCGAAAGTTTTTTCGAATGTGATTGCACGTTCAAACTTGTGAAGTTTACATTCAAATGTATGACTAATCATAACTAATAATTAGATAAAATTAAATATCATTCAAATTGTATCATACACAACAAATAGACAATCTCTAAAATGTTTCAGAGGGTTCAAAATAAAATTAAATCTATTGGATGATAAATGTTTCAACCAAAGATTAAAGTTCATTTCTTCTTCTTTCCCAACCATGAAGTCGATTTTGTTGCAGTGACATGACGCGTTCCATCTGGGCTAACATCTCTTTTTGGTCTCTAAATTTGACTATTGAGATAGGAGATCCTCTGACTCCTGTTGTCTCGACTTCATTTACTCAATTTCTTAGCACGTGACATCCAAGTCTTTAGTAATATTATTAACTTCTGAACCTAATAACCGTGACAAGGACTTTTTCACTGTCACGAGGAAATATCACACCCTATTTGAGATGAATAACTCATTCCATCAAAGCACATTGCTACCATTTTTCTAGATGTTGCAACTCATAGTTGCAACAAACATAAATCCTGTGGCACATAAGGCCACCTTCAATCGGTGTCGTGCACAGTTCCTTCTATGCTTAGCAAGTGGAGACCCTATTTACTTGCCATTGCGGATATTTGCGAGGATCTACTATGAGGCTAGTGTTATCTCCACCGACAACCTTCCATATGGAGTAATAAACCATAAAGCATTCTAGCCTAACTAAAATAAAAATCTTATAATACAAATATTTAATAACTGGAGACAAGCCTCCTTAGCTAGTCCTCAGGCTGGGCTAGTCTTTCTTCTTCGAGATAATTCTCCTAGGCTAAATCTGCATCAAGATCTACATCTACAATTAACGAAACCACAGGAGGGACCACCACAGTGAGATTTTTAAGAAATTCAAGTAAGTTAAAACCCATGATAGTACTAACAATGAGAGACAATGACAATGAATTTGCATGCACTAGTTCACATAAATAAAGTCGAGAACACATACTTTGGCATGACAAGGAATCACCCTCAGAGCAAAACATATATATTCTTAGTCATGGTGATGAATCACTCTCTGAGCAAATCATAAGTATATAAACATGGCGAGGAATCATCCTCATATTAAAATGCATAAAATTACAAGATCTCATCATATAGGTACCAAGGGAGATTCACTCCACCCATTCGACATGGTAAATCTCTATACCCAGTCAATGTGTGAACTCATTCACCAAAACTGATAGGAAATCGCTCAACCCATCCAACACGTGGAATCAATCTACTCGATCAACATATGGCAAAGGACATCATGCATGATCAACACGGGGACTCTATCTACCCGTAATATCAAGTGAGACCACTACGAAATCCTTCCATGTCGGTNACACCACAAGCACAAACACTTTTCAATTTAAATCTTCAACTTTTTCATCTAATCATTACCTAGTTATTACAACTTTTTCAAACTTTCAAACAAAACACAAAAAATAATTCAACTTTTTCAAATACCAAAATAAAATTATATTAAGAAATTGTATTCTAACAATATTTTAACTTTATAATTTTTTTATTCAACTTTTTATCTCTTTTTTCTCAAAATCCCATAAAACATTTTAACTAAAATCATTTCCATCTCATCTTAACTCAAATATCTCACTACTATTAACAAACCATCTCAACTTACTATCTAAACAAGGCCTTAAAATCCCATCATCTCAAATCATATATCAAAGTCACAACTTAAAGATAGCCAATAAATATAATGAAGAAAAGTTAAACTTTTTATGTAAGAAAGCGGTGAGATACAGAATATGCAAACCTTGAATATACTCACATGTATTTACCCCACATTCCCAGTATAGTTGTAGGAGCTAACCTATCTGAACGATATTACTACTACGAAAGTCGAGCTGGTGCTGATTCCTCAGTGGTGATGCTCCCAAGCTCCTTTCTTCATTGGTGGTTTTTGAATAGAAGATAGTGAAACACTTTACGATCTCAAAATTGAGATGTTGACTCTTATCCAATGCCTTTTATACGGCAGGACCGTTAGTCATAGTCCTGACGTTCTTCTGACTCCTTATATGATTGAATGAGAGGCTTTCGATCTCAATTGTCTATTTTTCCTATGAACTTGAAGAATCATAGAGACCGCATGACTGATGAGACAAGGGTCTCCCACGTGGCACTATGCCATACGTCTGAGATTAGACGATATGGCCTGCAAGTCCTTAGTTTGTCTTCCCCCAGGCTTACTCTAGATGTGATGTTTTTTATGTAGCATGTGCCTTGGCATCTTTTCTTAAAGGTGATGTTTCTGCAGGCCGGAGTAAGAATCCATAAAACTCAGCATTTTGTACGCAGTTGTCAAATCTACAATCAAGTCAATGCGTGGTAGGGGAAAACTATCTTTAAGGAAAGCTTTGTTCAAGTTAGTGAAGTGGACACATCCTCCACTTGCCATTCGACTTCTTGGCCATGACCACGTTTGAAAGCCACTTTGGATCATGGGTTCCCCTAATGAACCCCACAGCAACCAAGCGACCAACCTCATCTGCTATCACTGCATACTTCTTCGTACTAAAGCTCCTCTATTTTTGTCTGGCCTTTTTGGCATCCAGACCCACACTTAAAAATAGTGCTTAATCACTTATGTATCAATCCCAAACATGTCCTTGTGACTCTAGGCAAAGACATCTCTGTGTTCGGCAAGTAGGCGCTTCAACAGTGATCTTACCTTAGGTTTCATTCTGGTTCCTATAATTGCCTTTGTCTCCGTATTGGCCTCGTCTAGTGCAACTAGCTCGAAGGGTTCGTCGAATTCACCCTATTTCAAGCTCTGTTCGTTCTGAGTTTCCACTTTCCACTTGATGAGTTTTGGTGTTTGGGCTGGCAGTCGCTCCTCGGACGATTTTGCTACTCGGTCATCACTTCCCCTTCTTTCAACTCTTGTATGTAGCATTGTTTCACCAGTACTTGCTCTTCGCGGACCTCCCTTATGCCCATTTTCGTGAAAAATTTCATCTCCAAATGATACGTGGCTGTGACGGTCTTCAAGATGTTCAAGGTTGGTCGCCCGGCTATGGCGTTGTAGAAGGAGAGAGTCTTCACCACTAGGAAGTATGTCATGGTGGTGGCGATGCAGGGGCTCATTCCTGCTGACACATGGAGGGTTATTGAGCCCACTGGCTGCACTGTTGCTCCCAAGGATTCATTCAATGGTGTTGGTGAGGCCACAGTCTGTTTTGGTCTGTGCCCATCCTTACAAATGCGTCCTAAAAGAGTACGTCGGTCGAACTCCCATTGTCTATTAGTATCCTTCGAGTGTGAAAGTTGTCGACAAGTATCTTTACTACTAAGGCATCATCGTGTGGGTAGATCATGCCTTCATAATCGTCTTCGTTGAAAGAAATGGTTGCGGTCTTTCCAGCTCGAGCTTGCTTCGTTGGTCTTCCCACATTAAAAACCTCTGCATACCTCGCTTTCCGAGCATATGCCATCCTATTGGAGGTCATCTGGCCGCCTCTTGTGAATCCCCTTGTGATTGTTCGTATCTCACTAATGGGTGCATTGTTCTTGCTTGGGCTATGGTGGGGTGTCCTTTCTAGATTCCCGTGCGCTATCATTCTTCTATTTGGGCTCTCACTTCGGTGAAGTCTTCGTTCCCATTCCTCTTCTATCTTCCCACCTCGTGGGCAAGGAATGTTGGGCAATTAATCGTTCGAGTGCGCCACTACCTCCCATCTCTTCTATCCTTTGCTTCAGGAAGTGGAAGTCTTCTATTTGGTGCCCTTCCATGCAGTGGTACGTGCAGTTTTTGCTAGACCTTCTGGCCTGATTGTTGTTGCCTCTAAGTCTTTCCTCGTTCCTTTCTTGCATGTTTACGTTCAAGTACTTCGCCCGAATGTCCTGGCCTCTAGAGGAAGCTCATTCATTAATTCTCCTTTTGTCATATTGTCCTTTCATTATCTTTGAATCTCTTTTGGGAGCCTTGGCACTAGTGGCTGCTTTCGAGCGGCTTTCTGTCCATTCCATTTCTGATTTCCTTGGGGCGGTCAGGGCCCATAGGGTGTCTTCAGTATTGAAAAAGTCATCCGCTCTATCCATGAACTCCCGCAACATAGTCAGGATTCTCCTCACCAATACTACATAAAAGGATTCTTGGGCCATACGCCCCCCAAGAGAGCTGCCAATGTGATTTTTTCCTGATCATCTGTTGTTATGCGCTCTTTATTGAATCGGGAAATGTAGGTTTCAAGCTCTCATCCTCTCTTTGTTTGACGATGAGGAGGTATGCAGCAAGTTGACTCCTTCTGCTGGCCATGAATTGGGAGAGAGATTGTCGGCCCAATTCTTCGAAAGTGTCAATGGAGCCTGGTTGTAAGGCCCCGAACCATCCTCTCGCTACACCCTTGAGTGTCAAGGAGAGAGCCTAACATGAAATCTCCCCTGGAAAACAATGGAGCGTCATGTGAGCCTTAAACGTCTCTAGATGCTCAATCGAGTCCTTAAACCTATCGTATATCTCGATTTGCGAAACCTTGAATTTCGGTGGGAGCGCGTTGCCATTACCTCAATGTTGTAAGGCAGATCCTTGCTATTGAGCAGTTGGTCGAACGAGGAAGACGCTCTTATCTTTTTGGCTATCTTCTTGTATTTTTCCATGAGGCTACGCAATTCATGGTGCATCTTATTTTTCTCTTCCTCGCCGGTGGTCATTCTACTAGCACTTTGTGATTCTCCTTCGGATCTCTCGTTCTGGCTCGACGTGGCAGCTTCCTTGAGTCTGGTGCTCCTTTGTTTCAGGGTTTTGTTTTCACGCTAGAGATTCTACATCTCCAATACCATCTTCTAGTGCTTAGGATTGGAAGAATGTAGAATATGTAGGGTGATTAGAAGTTACCTTGAATCGTCTGTTCTTATCATTTATATAGGCAGTTATTTAATTGATAGAGATCATATAACAGCATGATCCTCTCTGATGATTTCAGGGGTGCTGAATATCAAGTTTTGGATAGATTGTAATCTTGGAAGGAGCTACCATCTTGGGTGAGTATCTTGGATGGCTATCCATTTTAGGAAGATCTGTGATTACTCATGTAGTTATTTCATTACGCCGTTGTTGATAGATTATGGATTCCTAGGTGGGCTTTCTACATGGTTGTTCGATGTGTCTCTCTATTTCTTATTTATTGGGCTTGTAGTTTCATGTTCGTGGGCCTCTGTAAGGTGAATTAGGTCTAGACGGAGGGGAGAGTATTTGGCCCCTCATAAACAAATGATTCAAATATAAACACACACAAGGCGATAATATATATATATATAGATATAATATATAAAGTTTACTCCCACCTCTTTCAAAGTGTTTTCCTTGACCTCCAAATTACTCAATCTTATATGCGGCTAAGTATCTTCCCCTATGACCCAAGATAAACTCTCGCAATTCCATTTTAATTACCTGGTAGCCAAGTATGGTATCAGAGTATACTTGGCCGCATATAAGATTGAGTAATTTGGAGGTCAAGGAAGATACTTTAAAATTGGTGGGAGTAAACTTTAATTTATGATGAAGGCAAAACATGGATGCTCTTAGTAATTTAATAACTTGATAAATAGGTAAAGAATAAACATAATACATAAAGCAGATAAACAATAAACATAATATATAAAGCAGGTAAACAATAAATATACTTTGAAATATAACTTTTATTGAAAATAGTAAGATTATTTATAACCTTAAGCTTTACTTGAATACATCACTAGAGGTTTCAACTTGGGTTCAAATGAACAGGGATACACGAGGAAAATAAGGGAGGGGGTCTCTCTGATTTTCTCTCTTTAGAATTCACTCTTGGTTACTGATATTTTTCATCATGTCTTGTTCATTTACTGATTCTTCCTTTTTATGACTGAGAGTTGGGAAAGCTCTTCGAATTCCCCAGCTATGGTCTTTCTTTTTCTTTTGTCAAAGTATTTTATTTTTACTTAGCTTAAGAGTGCTTTGAAGAAAAGAAGCCATTAAAAACATAAAGAAAAGAAGTAGAATTTTATACACGTAGGAATTATACAAGTAGCAGTCAAGCCAATCACAAGAAAGGAATAAATGCCTCAGTCTTGTTATGTCTTAAGAGATGCTAGATTCACGGATTATAGCACTAGTATTATGGGTATAGTAGAATCAAGTCTTAACGATGGACCAATTCACTTTGATTGTTTTTCAGACTTCACTCCTACAAGATC